>JAMKCH010034151.1:0-15168 GCA_023653785.1 Ophioderma brevispina
AAAACTTACTGGTCGAAAAATCATAAAAAAACTCATAGAATTTATAACACGTCTTGCTAATATAGTATATAAGACAAACAAAGGAGATATCAAAAAGAATATTGCGATACCACCTTTATAATCTCTAATTTCTTAGACTAAAATGGAGGAAAATCTGAATTGAGGATTAAATTTTTATTTTAATCTATTACATTATATTCCAATGCGTTTTTGATTTTCAATTTTTAATCGAAACTGATAGAATCCAAATTAGCATAATTGTATGTAAGAGAAATTAGAGATAGGCCTGGGTTTTTTAATGATGAAATTATCTGAAAAGTTTATTTTGTCATACAGCCTTGTCAAAGTGTAAACTTGCTATCCGGTTCTCTTGGCAATCCGTAATTACCGTTTCTATTTTATAATTTTCTTTTTATGTTTTAAGTCAAGTTGCGTGCGATGCAATTGATAATAAAAATATTGAAAAACGTTTCGCAATCAATCACTTAATTTACGAATTCATATTGGCGATGGTGAAAAATTTGGGAAGACATAACAGAAAATATGAGAGGTCTAAAAGTTCTTTATCATAGAAACAATGCTTGCGACAATGAAGACCATTTGTGCATGGGTATTCTGATAATGGCTGTGAATTGTCATTGTTATGTAAACAGAGAGTCAGAAATAATACGGTGTACTAGTTAGACAGGCAGCAGCCCGGTGGTATTTTACTACACAAATGAGAGAAGGAAACAAGGGCACGTAGAATTGTTGAATTACATGAAAACCGTGTTGTTTCTGGTGCTCAAATTGCAGTGTAGATGGTTCAGAAACGTGGTTTTTGTTGAACAAAAGAAAAATGCAAAGGTTATTTGTGGTAAGCATTTGGAAAATTAATCGCACAAGCGACGAAACTGCTTTTAAAAACGTATTTTTTGCTATTTGAAAAATACAAAATTTACCAACCTTTAGTAACCAAACTTTGGAAAACTATACATTATGTTGATAAGTGCAATTTCAGAACATTATGACAAAAAAAAACCGCAGGTCGTAGATTTCCTGCATTAATGTAACAAAAGAAAATGCCCAACTACATTTGGAACCCCTTTTATGCAAATTGCATGCAAATTAGGTAAAAAATCATATTTCTACATATGCAAATATTGCAGATTGTACAGGTGTATGCGCTAGGATGTTGTTATTAATTTCTCACAAAATTTTGAGTTGTGGGACCATTGCCGCTGTTGTGAAATTCAACCTCTCGTCCCGATTGCCTACCAGTGTACTAACCTGCCTTTTTATATGATAGGGACATGGTCGTCCGAGTAATAATTGCCTGTCCTACTTAGTATCACGAACCTTTTAAGACATTCTATATGCGAAAAAAGGACAATATCGAGCACTGTCGCACAGGCTTCGACAAATTACACCCACACCTACTCCCATCGTTAATCGATCGGCTCTTGGAGTAGAATAGTCTAAGAAAGTTCGTAACTCTTGATGCGTACCATGAGCTGAGAACCATCTCAGCAGGCGTTTGGGGAACAGACGTAAGTCGCAACTATAGAAACTTAGCGTGTGCTGAGCATGAGTTACGACACAACTTACGCATCAAGTTTGGGGAACGAACCCCTGAAGATACAGCCAAAACTTCAATATTTCAGGTTTCCTGTATGATTCGGGACCACCCAATTCACATGCAGGATACCTTTTATAACTGGTAGATGCTATTCAGCAAGTAACCTGGTATCACTGACTCAATGATACACTGAATACACGTGCATACAGAAGGTACCAGTGGGGAACTGGTTACTGTGTAAAGTGACTTCGTAATGTTTCTCTTTACTCTAAAATAGTTTGAAATACATTTTATTTAAAACATGCCCATGGTTTGGAATTCGAACTGGGCTACCTGCAGATAAATCGATGCTCTGATCCACTACACTAGGAGGGAGGATGAGGGAGGTGCATTGATTTTAACTCCTAACATAAGCTTTACGGAATAAAGCGATAATACTGTTGTGATACTGATAGCCTGTATGCAGTGTATACATGGAGTCAGTTATAACAGGTTACCTGCTGAATAGCAATAGCATTTACCAGTTATAACAAGTTCCGGCTATCTGTGAATTGGGTGGACCGGAAGGGAGATGGTTGAGGGGTGAGGTCAAGAAAAGGAAAGACTATGGTGTTCTGGTTTGTTCCTTTTAAACATCATTACATTGGACAAAAGATATAATGTTACTAAGAAAAAAATGCCGGTACATTTTTATTATGTACATAAATTAAACAATCATGATTCGTAATAATTTAATTGGTATAAATACCCGTATAATTTCACACCAAAAAGTGCTTTCTTGTCGGTTTTTGTAAATTTTTTGACCTGTTATCAAAAAAAAAACCCAGCGAAACATGGACCTTTCACCCCTACTGTGGAATTGGGGGGTTCCATGCCACGGGCCTGTGTTTATTGCCTCAACACTTCTTGCTCCATGTTTGTAACGTGTTTACATTGAATCTTGACGTAACAACTAAATTTACTTGGATTGTTCCATTTTTCTATAGGGTCAATAAAAAAATAAATAATTTATATTTAGCTTGTGAGAGGAGAGATGGGATTTAGACACGGCGCAAAATCTAGAATTATAAAAATATCGCAAACATATGAAATTGTTGTCGTGGGTGCTTTAAGCATTTGTCACCAAGTGTTTAAAAGATTTGACATGTTTATTACTTATAACACTACTTCGCATCATGTTTCTAAACAATGTTTTACAGTTAATCTTCACAACAAAATCTAACGTTGTTTGAATTGTTCCATTTTGCTAAAGGGCCATAAAAATGTCATTACATTGAGCATATCATCAGTAATAATAAAATGGGATAAAGCTATGAACAACAGCCCAATTTCGTTAATGTCACATAGAATTAAAATGTGTTTTCGATAATGGGATCCAATAATGGAGTTGGCTGTAGACTTCGCATAATGGAGATGGAATTAAGATAACAAGTCAACGAAAAAGTTATGTATAAGACAATATGTCTCTAGTCATGTCATAATTATACTAATAACCAAGTGAAATGAATTATGGGGTATGTGCACCTCACAATGGCCATGAAAGTGTTAAAAATTTTTAGTACTACAATCTTTGTCAAAAGTAGTTGAAACACCTTGTGGGAAATCAAGCTCTTTACATTGACATATTCGGCCATTTTTGAAGGTACGAAAATTGTTTTTTTGGTATCAAGCTTGAAGCCTTTGTAATCCCTAAAACCTCCCCTTCCCACCGATCAATGTTTTGCGTACTGTTAGGCCACTGTACACACAATTTCGATTTCAAAACTTTTGTTCCGGGGGATTGATTGACGTTGGGGGGACGATTTTACTGTACGGTAAGAAAAGTGTTGCAACACTTTTTCCAAGATGTAGCTTGCGACCCTTAATATTGGTTATGAGACTTAGAGATAGGGCATCTCAAAATGAAGAATGAGTCTAGCGTACAAATCACCGTGCTCGTCACTATAAAGGTGCCAATGCAACGAGAAATTTCAAGATCCTGAGTGAGGTTGATTTAAAATGTTATAGCAGACCCTCAATAGATTTTCTTACCCTTTTATTTGGCTCCAGGGGAAATGTCTACGAGTGAAACAAAAGGTATTTGATTTGCTTATACTTCAATATAAAAACAAGGTCAAATTTGTTATGCTCAAGACGAAAATTACAAATATTTCACAATGTTTGTACAAAGAAGAATAAACCATAATCCTTTCATATGGAGACACTATTGATGAAATATTGTGCATTTGCATACTGAAAACCTCAGTTGCTTTCATTTTAGCCTGCTGAAGTGAATCTTTCGATCACCTTTAAGGAAAAGAACTTACTCTATGTGCTCTCTAAATTTCTTAAGATTAAAATGAATGGACAACAAATCTGAATTTAGTTTAATAGTTGTCATTTTAAAACTAAAGTGATCACATTTTAATTCAATTGTGTTCCCAATGAACAAATTATTTTGGTGAGTCCCGCTTGCTAATTGTGATATTAAAGTGTATGGGGTTAGGTCTTCTATTTAGATGCGAAGGAGTTAGTGTACACTGTAAAATGAAGTTTTTAGAAAGTATGGACAAGACGTTTAGCTATGTTTAAAACCTAGACATATTTAGGATTTAAACACGATCAAAACAGGTTTTGTCCATACTTCTAAACACGTCATTTACAACGTAAGAAGCCTTCATTTTTCGTACTGAGATTGGAGTGTATTACAGAAATTCATCTTCATGAAGAAAGTCCTTAGATCTAAATCCCCATCTCACCATGCAGTCCCTTACACCTGATCCTATCTCCATTACGAAGTATCTGCACCAAATCCCATCTACCTGATTTCCCCACACCTAAATTCCCTTTCTTATCGCTATTACGGGGACTCGTCATCTAACGCCTAAACCTTTTTTCACACTTAAAACACGGTCATCGTTGAGGCGTTAACGGTTGATTCAACGTGTTAAAAATGACCCAGTTTGTCAATTTTTACCCCTAGCAGTTTTAGACGGGCATAGTTGCCAAGGTGTTTTAGTATGTATGAAGGTCACTTTAAAAGGATGATACACGTAAAATAATTAGCATTTCAATGTGTTAGCAACTTCTTAAATGTATTATTCATATAAACTTTCCGAAAAGCCCTGCAGTTTATTCTTCTAATAGGAGGATCTTTTGCTGAAGCTTCGAAGTGAAGAAAGAAGCAAACCCACAAGCTATAAATACGCGAACCTCATTATCATTAATTATCTGGCTTCGGTTTATTTACATCATTTATCTAATTAATAATAATATAATATTTATTTTTTAATATGATTTTTATTTTGCCACGAAAATATTTTAGATCCAATAACAGTTCTGGAAATATATACGAAGAATTTGAATGCAAACGTATTTTATGAATCTGAAGAGATCCACTATTAAATATAATTATAATAGGCTGTAAAATTGGACGTAAATTTAGAATAAATTTCATCTGTTTTACAGTATTTTCCTCTAACTTACGATGACAAATGCCTACAAACGAGCAAAATTATTTCTACCAAGTGCCCTTTCAAATTGTATTTTATAGGAAAAAAAATGTTCCTAAAATTTCAAAATGGACAATAATAGAGAGTAGTAAAAACATGTTCACAATGACTCATAATTCCAAGCGGTAAGCTATTTTTTCCCAAGACTGCCACAAACCACGTTATAAAAAAACTACTGGCTTAATGGAATTCGTGGTGTATGCGTCCTGAAAAACAACGAAATTAAAAAAGTAAATTGCATTGTATAAAGAAGAAATAGTCTCACATTCAGCTCTCGATTAATACTTTATTTCAATGACTATGCTTGCACCTAAAATAAGAAAACAAACAATTTCCATGAACATGATGCACAAGTCACAACAGATATTCGAGCATTACGTGGGCTCTACCATTGTATAAGGAACTAACAAGGGACGGGACCAATCGCAGCTAATTTCAATTGGTGGTTAAATCCGTAACTCCACTCAATTCCATTTGTCGTCTCCCATGCAGCGAGTTTGAATCAGTGATTTGGAAAGGGGCGTTTGATTTGGAAATTTCGGAACAAAATATTAATTGAGCGACAGGGGAATTAAACTTGAACCGCAAGGCAAAGTTAGGAGTCAACAATTTTATAAAATTAGGGTTCAAGTCAAAACCATTTAATTGTACGTGTATGATTGAAAAATACGAGGTAATTTCTACAAAATCGTTTAAGCCAAGGATGCAAAGTTCTTACCAACGATGCGATGGATTTGCAATGGAGAGGTAGGTTTTTTAATTTCGTGAATATTGGCTACAAAGTGCAAGAAGTAGCATGGTGAAAAATACTTCCATCTTTAAATTAGAGCAGATTTTGTATAAATACTGAAATGTTAAAATATGCAAACTTTTATGTTAATCAGATATGTTAAAACGGTAAGTGTAAAACCTTGCACAAAATTAGAGGGACTTCAAACATTTATCTTCATGTATCCAAAAAAAATCCCAGGATGTACCAAATTTCAGTGCGTTTTGGTCAGATCTGCGCTCCTAAACGCGCAAATACAATGAGCTCACTGATTGCTTGTTACTAACTCTTGGTATGTCGCGTATAATCACAGTTAAAGGGACCAAATTTTGTATAAATGACCGGCTCTTAACCGCCTGCTTGGTCTCTCTTTGGATGACAATATGGCCGTCAGTGCCTCGATTAGCAGGCAGTAAACTTGAATAGGATAACGCTTGTCATCACCCCTTCAAAGAGAAAGATAAATCCCATAACTGGAGTATATTCACTGTGCAACAATGACCTATCCAAGTGTTTTGTGGACGTATGTATGAATATGTACAATTCCCTTGTATCTACAACTGCAAAGCTGATCCAAAACTGTTAAGATTGCTGTATCGTCACTTACTACAGTAACTATTCCCATCGCAATTGAAATCAAGGAGTTTAAAGGAATTTATTGCGTCATAAATCTCGGCCCAATATAATGAAATATCCATACATAAGACGTACCATAATGGTTTTCATGGTCATTGTAGTATTCCTTGCGAAACAAATCCCAGATTATTCCGACAAATTCACGACTGTTACAACAATCATGGCAGCTGCCATCTTTATATTCCCTGTGCTATATTTACAACGCCGCACGCAATACCGAAAAAACAGAACCCAGCGTGGATATATTTTCTAATAAAACCACTTTGTTACATTCTTTTTTGTCATCAACTATGGACACTTGTTGCATCATAGTGCAAAACCGTCTGTCATAACACCTATATTTCTGAGAAGTAATTCTAATAATGTTGGTTTTGTCCTGTAGAATAATGTTCACAAGTTATCATATCGAACACAATTTTAAACGTTGAAAGTAAAAAACTAAGACCAAATTAATTATAGTGACAAAAGTCCTCCTGTGATGTTGTTTTTAAACCCCCTCTCTTTACAAAAGGGCCTGTTGTAACTTTTAAAACCATGTTCCAATTAACTTGAGACCATGAGGGATAATCCTTAAAGTGAGTTTTTTCAACACACAAAATCTGAAAATAAAAACCTTCACCTGATGCTAACCCTAAACACCGGATCAGACTTAACTTTGCTCCGAAGGGACGAAGAAGGAGAAAGCCTGTTGTTTGGTTGTACATTCCGAAACATTGCTAATCTGAGTTGTTTTTCCGGCAGGGGCGTACGCGTACTAGCCCTCTATTCAAGGTCTGGTGGGCAAGGACCTGAAGATTTTTCCCTCCTTTCCCCCTATCTTGGGCCTATCCAGGATTTTTGGAAACAATGTCAGGATTTTGGAATCGTTGTTACTGTACAGCTTTGGCTCGCCGCTGACTCATGTTTTAAAAAAATTTGTTTTGGCGTTGCAAATTAATACGGGGTCATCTCTTCAAATGCTTTTTCATAACTAAAATATCGGCCTCTCCCTGGCTCCTCCATCTTTCTATTCTCTTTCCCCTTTTTATCCTCCCTTTTCCTTGTCCTCTTTTTCTCCTTGCCTTAAAAATTTCTCCTAAAAAATTTCTCCCCATTTTTTCAAAAGGGTGGGTGAACCCCGAGTAACGCCACTGCTCTCCGTGCTTTACTTTACTTTACTCTCAAAAAGACAAAAATGCCACCGTTAGTTCGATAGAACGCGTCCACACGTAATTTACTAGTAACCGTTGGTGAAAGTAAATCATAGTCCGGCAGGTAGCATATCCGGGCTCCATAACGACAACGTGGAATAAATCGTGAAACTTATGTTTCATGAAGAGTCAACTGAATCGATTGCCCTATTATTCACCATTGTTCCCGGAATGTGAGCCCTGAGGCCATATCTCCTGCCACACGTTCATAAGTTTATGACCAGACTTAACCTGCTCCTCTTCGGCATTAAATCGTTGGATTTAAGCCCTCGAACTAGAAGTTGTGACATCTGATGACCCATTAAATCATACAGGATAAACCAAGTTCTTCCAATTTTGAGATTTTGTTTCAAAAACTTTGTTTCTCATCCGAGAAATACGGCTTGTTTCAGATTTGGAAAAAAAATCAAAGCCGTGGCTAAGGATCGAATTTGACAGAAAAAAACTTTTTTTCTCAATTTTAAAAAAAGCCGGTTGATCGCTTTCGAAAGCTGGGAGAAACCTTTTCCGATCGAAAAAGTTTTTAAAAGCTAAAAATCTGTCATATCGATTTAATAAAAGTTTTTTGATCTACAAAACCATGTTTATCGATTTGAAAAACTAAAACTTAGCTAAAGGAAAAACTATTTGTAGAGGTTATCTATGGACATCTAAGTATATACACAATAGCACCACTGGTTTTCATCGGTACAAACTGATTTTGTTAATAATTACAAAAATCAGTCGCAATACCTGGCATAGATGTGAACACCCAAACAACGCACTACAATAAACACTTTTTTGATTGTTTTTATTTATGATACATAAAAAAAAAGAGTGCGTCTTAACTGGGACTTCCTGTAAGCTTCAAAACTATAAGGGCCGATTTTCCCGCATGCATAGGTGTACAAAATCACATTTTTAACTTAATATAATCGCATTTCTTTTTCTTTTTTTAAGGTTTTCTAGAAACTTTTTTTTTTTGGGGGGGGGGGTTTGAATTGGTGAAAAAAAATCGCCGCAAAAGAAGTTGCCTAAAAATGCAAATAGAAAGGGAATTTCCTTTCCTCGTTACGGGTATTTTTCCTAGGTTTTTGGCCTTTAGGAACTGCGACTAGACTTCTTTTTCTGGTCTAAAGCGCTATGCGGGTTGTGTTGGTTTTAGTAAAAAAAGCTATACGCTACGTGGAAATTCTTATTTCATTTTTAAAAGGATTTTTTTTTTTTTTTTTTTTTTTTTTTTTTTAAATATTTAAAGTCATTTGGGATAATTGGAAAAATATCTTGAAATCTTTAAAACAAGAAATGCAGTAAAAAATTGTTGATTTTTCACGCCTGTGCGAAACGCGGAAAGCTAAGGACAAACTAGTCCAGGGGACGGGTGGAATCCCGTGGGAGTTCAATGATAAAGCATCACACCTATTTAGATACCTTAAGTAAATGTCCCAGAGAAAAAGAAGTTTTGATGGAGAATACCCAGGGTGGCAATGAGGGCCGATCTTGGTTTTTCAAAATGGCTACCATTTGGGTATATTTTCAAATCAACTCGAATGTGATTTGCTAAGAACCTAGTTTTGGTGCCAAAACTTCATGTTTAAAACACCTATAACTCTCTGGAAATGATAAAGCTAGAATAGAAGAGGACCATTAAGAGTGGCAAGTCCATTTTGTTTTTCAAAATGGCTGCAAATTTGGCCATGTATTTTCAAGCGTAATTTTAGTGTGAGTATCATCATACATTACTATGGTTACACAGTCTCTCTTTCACTAGTCAATATGTTAAGATATATAATAATAATGATCAATTTGGTAAGATTAAAAAGTGATTCTTTCACTCCACCTTGTATAATTTGTATTTCAAAATGCAGGCATTAATGACTTTGTTACCCCATCTTACCAAGATTTTTTTGCCACCCCCATGCTTATGATTTTGAGATATCAGTGGGTAGCTATGGGCCTCTTCTTTCCATTGATACCAAAAGAATTTATGACAAACCCTAGTATGCATCACAATGAGGTAATGATATCTAAGTCTGCCAACATTGTTATATTCCACAAAAAATATGCAAATCCAATTTTGCACAATAACGGTAGAATATTGGATTTCATGCGGTTTTCACCTTTAAAAAGGTGTTAATTGACTGGTTTGAAAAGAATAATACCGTTTTCAATATCAGAGCGATATCTATAAGAATATTGTACCAAAAAGTGTACCATAAATTCTCCTTGGGGTGCTTTTGAAATGCAAAACGCGGATCCGCGGTTTTGGGTCTCAAACTATCTGATTTACAACAAGAAGGGTGTTTTTTTTCAATAGACTATCCTCGCTTAGGGTACTTGTTAAATGATCCCCACTAACGGTGAGATATTCATTACTTATTGGCATAATACATTACAAAGCGTTTTTTACAATTTACAAACCTTTTTGTCCGGCCGTATTTTGTAACCATCTTTAACAGCTTTTCGGAGCCGAGAAACGCATCTCTTGCACGTCTGCGTATCTATTTTATACCCGGAAGTCACCGTATTACAGATGAGTTAGTGCGTCCGTCGATAACTACATCGAGCTTTAAAATTGGTCCGCGTTAAGATGAGTAGGCTCGTTAATTGTTTTTTTCACTTTTTGTACTAAATCCAGAATAATTGTTATAATTGAAAGCTCGATTTGATATCACAAAGGATTCATCTAAAGCCATCTTTATCCGCCGATATATCCCTGATAGACCCATGCCATCGTCACCTTTTTCCATTTGCTTAACCCGCTGCCGCCCCGGTCGAAGAAAAGGCTCTGTCACCACTTGATCGGGGGTTTGGTTAGCTCGTTTCTAATTGTTGCTTTCCCGAGTTGGATTTTGTTATTGGCTATTGCGCTACTAATTAATTCAGCGGAGTCATATAAATCTTAGAAAATACGATAAAACATAAATGTAATAAAACAATGCTAATCAGTAGAAAAATGATGCTCGACTATAAATCCACATTTAAAATATCCTACTTCAATTAAAGCAATGATTATTAATGGCTATTTGGTCACAAACCCCCCAAAAATATAAAATGGTCAAAAATAATGATTGTAAACAAAGTTCGATACTTTGGATTGTTTGGGATGGTCCTGGTGTTTTTCGGCTTTTAGGCTTCTTTTGAGTTTAATGATTGAGGAGCATGGGCCTGGATCAAAAATCAGCTATTTGGTTGCAAAATGTCATTCAAAATCACGATTTTTAAACAAAAGTAGACACTTTGGAGGTTCCTAGAATGTTTTGAGTGGTTTACGGTTGTTTCGGGTTCATTTCCTATTTTCAGTGGGAGTAGCATTGCCCGAAAACCAATTTGGTTATTTTGGTCCAAAATGGTCATGTTAAACAAAAGTTGCATGTAGTACCTTTGATGGTTTCCCAGACGATGTCTGGATGGTGCCGGTGTTTTTGGCGCTGTGTATCAATATGATTGATGAGCATTGCCTGGACCTCAATTTACCATTTTTGGTTTAAATATGCTCAAAATTATGATTTTTAAAAGAAAAGTGAAAACTTGATGGTTGACAGCTGGTTTTTAGATCGGGTCCCGGTTGTTTTTGGTCCCGGTTGTTTTCTGTGTATCAATGGATGTTGAGCAATTGCCTGTGGAACCCAATTCAGCTATTTCGGTCCACATGGTCAAAAGTAAATATTCCCCTGGTTCAGTTCAATGTCAATCCTTGGTTTAGGGGATAGATTTCATATCAAGTCCTCATGTAGGGTGTTTGAGCATTTATAAATCCTTGTTTTGGGTAGGCCCTATATATTTCATTCAGAGAGTCCTCGCTTAGGGGTATCTTTGCTTGGGTTAA
The DNA here is from genome assembly GCA_023653785.1 of Ophioderma brevispina. Classification (NCBI taxonomy): domain Eukaryota; kingdom Metazoa; phylum Echinodermata; class Ophiuroidea; order Amphilepidida; family Ophiodermatidae; genus Ophioderma; species Ophioderma brevispina. The sequence goes on from JAMKCH010034151.1 coordinate 11,453, forward strand.
AATCATTGTTTTGGGTATAGATTTAATCCGAATCCTCGTTTAGGGTATTTTTGATTGGGTATAAAATCCTTGTTTAGGGTCGGATGAAGAGGTTTTGAACATCCCAGTTAAGGTCATTTTGAAGTCAATTCACGCACGTGCTTACAACATTTACACATGAGTGGCGCACCCCCCCCCGGGTTTTTAACGCGCGACATATCACTTAAACGATCAAGGGCGTTGCGACTGCCATGAAACGGCGAGCAGCACATCAGAGAAGAAGAAAACCATAGCCAGAACAGATTTATGCCAATTAAGAAGCTCGATTTTAGAAGCAGGAGGAAACCGGAGTCCCGGAGAAAAACTGCGGGAACGAGTATGGACCGAGAAGAAACCAAAATTCAATAAAGCCACCGAGAACGAGCCCCTGCCGGGAATCGAACCCCGGAGACCTCATGGTGAAAGGCGAGGGAAGATACGCTGCACCAACACATGGAATCACAAAGTGGAATGGGGGATCATCCAAATTAAACAACCCCGCAGGGCATTTTTACAGAAAGGTCCCTTGATCTTAGGAACTCATGCAAATGGATGAAGTGCGCTTGTTTTGAAAATCTACATTCGTGGACTCATACCAAATAGACTATCCACATCCAGCTTAAAATACAACACCATGGGTGAGGTCGCTTAAAGAAGATTTATTAGGTATGAATTGAATCTTCGCACATATATAGGAAATATCCCTAAATAAAACGTACCAGATGGTTTTCATGGCCAGTGGAATATTCTTGCCGAAAAAATCCAGATATTCCGACAAATGTACACAAACTGATAGCAATCATGGAAGCTACCCTGTTTATTCCCTGTGGTATATTTACAACCGCGCATGCAATACCGAACAGAAGCCAGCGAAAATCTACCATTACGCGCATATCATGTGCAAGTTTGCCACAAGCCTCATCCTTTGCAAACTTTGTTAAGCACACAAAGGATAGGAGCGAAGTTCGTTAGATTTTTTTATTGCAAAAAACTACACGTTTTAAAACCTCAGTGATTTGCGAAAAAGTTAAGCGGGGGGTTTTAGATATCATTTTGTGATTGATTAACAAAGGTTTTTAGTTGGCCTAAACCACTAACAATCCATGAAACGTGGACATTTGAACAAAAGGATCACGTAATAATTTTAGTTTTATCGCAGTCGCACAGTAACCCACTGCTATAGAGATCAGTGTTTCGAAAACCCACTAATGCGCGGTCCAGCAATTTACGTACTTTCCAATGTATGTACCGAGTAGCGCTTCTTTGTAGGATGTAGAGGTTCTAATTTATTTTAAAACTATATTTCTCAAGTCAAGGCTCATTTTATAAAAAAAAATTTCATGCGCAAATGTATGTCATTTTTGATTAAATTTATCTTTTTTAAAGGAAAACGGTAAATTAAAGCTGTTTTTTATTTCCATGTTAAAGTAAACGCGATGTCTTTCATACAGGCCAGAAACTGGACTAACCACCGATCATCTTTCAGTTGGTGTGAAGACTAAACATGGCGTGTGGCAAAACGATAGCGTAAATAATAAACGTGGCGGCTCCTTTTAAATTCGTCTACTGCTTCGAAAGTTTAAGGTGAATGAATCATGGTTTGTTTTCTTCGCAAGGAAATACTCCAATTGACATGAAAAACAATATGGTACGTAATTATATTTAGGGATTATTCATTATATATGTGCCGATAGATTCTACCAATAAATCCTTTAAATTGATCTCATTACAAAACCAGACTGCGCTACAGTTCTCCAGTGGTGTAATCATGGGTTGTTCTAATAATTACAGTATTTTGTTAGCTTCTTTAACAAGTTTAATCGGATGTTTAGTACTGTTGTAAGTAGAATTCATCTCCATTTGAGGGGGGCGGCCATTCCACTATAATGTACGATTAGGAACAAGTGATACTATAGTGGCATTTATCTTCTCGGTCAGTGACATCACTGCGATTCAGTGCCCAAATCATTAAATTGTGAGCATTGATTGAAAGCACTTGCTTTTAAAAAAATCAATATTAGCACATTTTTTTGAAGAGCGCCCCCAATTTTTCAAAAATTTGGAGATGTTTACACGGTTGCATTGGTAACTAAGGCTAGTACACTATGCCTGTGAATGGTTCAGCTCGCAAATGTCTATGATGTCCCAAACGAAGGAATTTGTTCTGAAATAATTATTATCGGGGATCCCCGATAATACTTTCCACGGCTTTGCTGGAAACGCCTTCCAATGTGAAATGCCGGAAATACCGGCCTGTATGTGTCTACTCTCCATCATTAGTTGTTTTAATAGTCAGGCAAGTCAAGTTAGAGTTTATTTTCTCGAGGTGGCACTATTGCATCATGGACGGACATAACGTAGCATTTCCATCTCTGCCGTTAAGTCTACATCTGGGATCCCAATTCTAATTACAAAATCGCTTATTTTGTGATACCTACGCAATTTTTTAGCATTCTCGTTCCATGTATAGTTTCCTAGACAAACACCACGTACTGTGCAAAAATATCAAATTTTGAAAATTGTGGGCGCTCTTCACAAAATGTGCTAATATTGCTTTAATTTATTTTTTTTACACTTAAAAGTTACCAAGGGGGGGGTTCCTAGGGACCCTCCAAATTTGTTTTCGCGCTCGCCGCTTTACGCGTGGTTTTTTTTGCGCCGAATTTTTTTGTAATTGTCTGAACTTTAAATGCGCTTCTTTTCATACCAAAAAATTAACATTGGCCCCGCGTAGATAAATTAGTGCGGGTCCCATGGGACCCCCCCCCCCCCTTGGGCACTAACGGAAGTCAACGAGAATATAAAAATCGAAGACCAAGCAAATTTTTTTTGCTGATATATGTTCACAACCTATAAGTAAACAATTAAAACAATTAATAGTAACATTAACATAAATCTAACCCTTTATTTGCTGAAAACAAACAATCATTGTGGATGTGCTAACACGTTTACTGTACAAAGTCTATGGAAATGTGTATTTTGCCAACATCCGTTAAAATAAGATTCATCAAAACTATCAAGTTTGTAGTTTAAATATATGTAATTTGGGTCTTCTAGAGTTGATATCAACATAAATAATTAAGTTTTCACAAGGTTTTGATGTAAGCGCAAGGCGCATTTGAATTTCCGTCTATTATTGCCCATTTTTCGCGTGTTTTTGAAAACAATGTTTTTTGCCCCTCATTTGCAGCCCAATACAAATTTCATTTTTATTGGCTGATTTGGGGTTGTCTTAGGCCCCTTCACATGTGGTATAATTTTTTTTTTTAAATTCCTTCGGGAAAGTGGTTTCCTTAGAGGGTTCCCATACCCCCTCTTGGGCACCAAACGGGAGTGGAAAACCCTTGGTCACTTAAGGGCGCACACCACTAAATAATCGCTCCATTAAATTACACGCAAAATCCACATCGTCGCCCGCTGATTTCACCCCGTCGTGACAATTTTTTTGAATGTTATGAATTCATTCCCAGATAGAATCACCAGAAAACTTTCGAATAAGTTTCAATTTTGCTATATTCTGGTAGAATTTTAAGAAAGGGCATATGAACAGCGCCACCACAATTTTGAGCCGACGTGTACGCTTCATAAGGCGGGCGCTTTCGACCAGGGCCGGAAGTCGAGGGCCTAGTTTCTTCACACAGAATCGAATTCCCAAATTTTGTGATAATCTCCCCAATGGTCAAGTCGATACTCGTTCA
>JAMKCH010034152.1:0-22914 GCA_023653785.1 Ophioderma brevispina
TTTTGGTATCAATGGAAAGAGGAGGACCTTAGATATCCACCGATATCAAAAACCCCCATAAGTACGCGTGCTTTATAACGAATTCCAGGGGTTGTAACCACCCCCTTGGTAAAACTGTGTTACAAAAAAAAAAGGTTGTTTAAGACGAATGTTAAAGCAAATTAGCAAAATTTTTGAGGAGCGCCCCCCATTTTTTTTTTTTCTCAAAAAAATTGAGATTTTTTACACGTTGCATTGGTAACTGGTAGTAAACCTACCTGTGAATGGTTAAGCTCGAAACTGTCGTGTCTCACAAACGAGAATTTGTAAGTAGAATAATTATATCGGGATCCCGAATAATAATTCAACGGCTGCCTGGAAACGGTTTCTTCCAATGTGAATAGCCGGGAAATAGCGCCATGATAGTGTCTACGTCATCCATTAGTTGTGTTATTGGTTAGGCAAATCAAGTTAGAGGTTATTTCTCGAGGTGCCACTATTTCATCTGGACGGACATAAACGCTAGCATTTCAGCTCTGCCGTTTAGTCCAATCTGGGCATCCAAATTCTTATTCAAAATCGATTATTTTATGATAAAAAACGCATTTTTAGCATTCTCGTTCGCAGGTATAGTTTCCGAGATAATTACCAACGTTACTGTGCCAAAATATCAAATTTGAAAAATTGGGGGCTCTCTTCAAAAAATGTGACAATATTGCTTTAATGCATTTTATGGTCATTTTATCAATGAACATTTTAGTCATTCAAGATCTTCACATATACAGGGTGTCTCAGAAGAATTACACCCGAACTATAAGGCGACCAGAACTTCAAAAGTAAAGTATCACATTTGAGGTTGGAAATTTAAAAAAAGATCTGAAAACCACAATTAGGTTGTAACATTTTGATGTAAACATCACTCCTTCGGTTCAGTAGTTTTGAAGAAATAAGTGATTATGTAACACATGCAAATGGACACTTCCTTCCACATTTGATCACAAAATGCAGATTGATGTTAACTACCGACGGATACTCGTGTTGTATATGTTCAAGTTTTCTTCTTTTAATTCCCCAAAGAACCAGCCTTGTTGTATATTTTGTGAGTTCAATGCTATTTTGTTCTTTTATTATAGTATAAACAATTACCGTGACAATAGAACAAAAAACCAACAAGAAAAAATAAAACATGGTAAATAACAAGAATGATCATCTTTATTAGAAAACAACACCATTATAATCTGTAGAAAATGTGAAATTTGTAACAAATTTATATTTTGGAACGTTGAAAAGACGATGAGAGTTTATATAAATACTTTAACAGGTGGATAAACTGAACAATAGCGGTTATTCACAATAGCTTTTATTCAAATTAGAACATAGTATTCCAATAAATGGTGGATTATACATTTAAATTTTAAAGGGCATGATTTTAGTGTAAATTCAATTCCCACGTTTTTAATCTATACTCGTGTTATATGAAGTTACTGGCACGAGACAAGAGGTTGGTCAACATTTATCGCCCATACAAAGGGCGTTTGTGGTTATCAGATATGCGCAACTTGGTCATACATTAATCTGGTCAGGCAGGAATTGCGATTAAGATTCCACAGAAATCCTCTCGTGCAAGAAGACAATCTCGAACAACGTTAAGAATGACCGTGAAACGGGTACAAGACAAAAAATTTGAACAAGAGTCGCCTGTGGAAGGCGGGGAACCGCCCGAACTGACAGAACAGGCATCCATTAGACGGAGTAATTCCTTTCTGAACTTGAAGCGGTGATATTTGGTCGAACTGGACGTTTTTACCTTTAATTTTACTTTGCATTTGTTAGCATGTGGATAACAAATCTTGAAAGCATTTTATAAAACGGAAAATCGACACATCTGGATAAATTCGCAAACAGAAAAAGGTGAACATTTGTGGTTGAAACCAGTCTAGATTTTTCTAATGCACAACCTAGTTTAAACAAACTTTACTTCGTTTTCGATATTAATTTTCAAAAGCATAACTTTTTCTAGAAAGCTGCTTGATGATAGCAATTTTAATTAAATGAAAAAGGAATTTGGCCTTGGATTGGCGACAACTATGTTATTAACATTAATTTGTCAAAAATACTGAAGATGTCGCTGGACATTTCTTCATTCTCATCGTCATGTAAAAGAAAAGAAGAGGTAAATTTCTTTTGTAATGTATGTGCAATATTTTATTTTTTTTATTTTTTTTAATATAATTTATTATCTTATTTTGTTAAAGAAATAAATGAAAAAAGAAAATGAAAGAAGTATTGATTATTTCTCGCCTGGTTCTGGTCTGAAATCGCTTTATTAAAAACTTGGAAGAAGTGTCCATTGACATGTGTTACATGATCGCTTATTTCTTCAAAACTACGAACCGAATCGAGTGTTGTTTACATTAAAAATTAAAATAATGGTGGGTTTAAGATTCGTTTTTAATTTCTCAATGTGATACTCACTTTTGGAAGTTATGGTCACCGAGAGTTAGGTGTAATTCTTTCTGCTGAGACACCCGTATAATGACTGTACATCAACTTCATAACCTGATACACGGAGTCAGAGTTGCTTATACTTGGACTGGTATTGCTATTTGGTAGTTATAACAAACATGTTCTGTTTTGAAATTCTGATATCAGATTTGCTATAGATGTATCAGTATACAGTAAAAATTTGAACCCAAATTTTCTTTCTCAGATAAATAGCTTAACTGCAAACTGCATTGGAAACTACTATTTCTGACATTTCACACTATTTCTTTGGTCTTGATTTTCACACACTTTTAACACCATTTCTCAAAGCTGGCCAAATAAAACTAGGCCGAATGTCACATAAATTTCAAAGTATCGTAACCAGTTGGGCTACTTTCCGCATTGTTTTTCAGGTGCAACTTGACAGCATCATATCAATTCATATTAAATTACCATGTTGTCATGAAACAAAAGTGGTCGCAACATGTTGTTTTTACACTACTTCAGAAGAATGAAATGCTCTCAGCTTTCAGACCACCAATTTGAATAAGCAAAGTTTTAATTTTTGGGCAATCATGGTCTTAAAATGTGTCTAAAACTATTGTGCACCATAGAAATATATAAATATGAAATCAAAAATACAATGTTTTCCAATGTATATTTTTCTGTACAAAAAAGCCTGTAACCCCTCAATTCCCTTTATTACAAACATTGTTGTATCATCAGCAAGTACATTTTTTCTTTTTTGTTCTCACTTCGGCACTATGCCCCGTTGAAAAGAAGGACGAAAGTTTTTGCAGTGGAAAACTTTAACATATAAAACAATCCTGTTATTCCTACATATAATTTAACCACACTGTATATACTATATTCTTTAAAATCAAGTTGTGGTGGTAGTTTTTTGCATATTAAATCAAGGTTGTGACTGGAGTTATATACGTGATTAACATTTATTGTGTTTGTAGTGTCTTTTTTGTTGACATCACTTATTGCAAATGCCAGGTCTTCATGACCTCAGTGATATACTGAGGTCAGTAGGCCTACATGGTCCTTTCTCCCCAGTTCTTCAGAAAAAAAATTCAGTTTCCCCCCCCCCCTTTACTTAACCTTGAGGAAAATTCAGGTTCCCCCCCCCCCCCATAGCAAATCCAGCATTTTTTTTTCAGGTTCCCCCCAAAAATTGCCCACCCCCCCTGCCATAAAATAACGATCGCTCCCTTAACAAAATCAGTATAAAAAAAATAAAAAAAATAAAAAAAATAAAAAAAATGCACCTTTTTAAAAGAGTGAACCACCCCCCATCCATTTTTTTCAAAAACTACTTTTTTTCATGGTTGCAAGCTTTAACATGTGTTAACTCTCATCCTGAAATTTAAAACACAGAACCATATTTCGAATGCCTTCGTAATTATGAAGCGCCCGTCTCCCACGTTGGAAAAAAGAGAAAAAAAAGATTGGCGTCATATTAAAATAGATCGGCGTCCGATATTTGTTTTTGTACTTGACCGTCACAAAAACATCGACGTGCGCAAGTGAGATCGTCGTCAGATTGTACATCGACGTACGTGAAGGTTGACCTATAGAGCGTGAAGTTTGATATATAGAGCGTGAAGTATAGATCGTCGTCAGATTGTACATCGACGTTAGATGCAGTTTGACCAATAGAGCGTGAAGTTCGACCAACAGAGCGTGGGAGTTTCGACCAATAGAGCGTGGAGATCGACCTGTATAGCGTGCAAACTCGTATTTAATGTTCGCTCTGGCATTCCATAATATTGTTTGTAAGATCTGCATGGTAGTTTTTAATGTCACGATCCTTCAAACGATGTTACTATCTACTGCCAAGCTGGGTGGGGGTACCCGATTTAACTACATAAAGTTTTCATCTTGAAGAAGGGGCCTTCACATAACCCCAAATACCCCGCCCGATATTTAAATCGCCTTGGTGGTAAGCTAAAAACGCGCGATTTTAATCAGCCCCATAGAGTAACTTTTGTAAATTAAAGATGCAACGATAGATTTAAAATAACATCCAAATTAAAATTATTTTGTTTATTTTTCAAAATACATTTTGGAATGGTTGTAAAGCTTTAATACTCCCTAACTCCTTAAGGAACATAATACCAACCTGACGATCACCGCAAAAAAAGTAGGCAGCGGTATTTTTCTTGTTAGATCTAGGGTCATTTCCCCTACAACAAGTTGGGGTCCGCGCCGCGATTTTTGAAAAGTGCAAAAATGCAAGGGACGTTAGGGATTTATATTAGCCCTCACATGAAAAATAATGTATTTATTATTCTTTCTTTATTCTGGAAAACTCTTTCAACACATCCGTACTGGCTCCTAAAGGTCAGATTTCACAACATACAAATGAAATATACAATAATCTGAATACATAAATAATTACAAGTAAATGACAAATTAAAAATATTTTGAAGAAACAAATGCAAAACTTGCAGTGTAATGCTTACACCAAAAATTTAAATTTTACAACTCCTAAACGCATTCATGTTCATGTCAGAGAAATGGCATCGTATATCAGCAGAGAGTTGGTTTCCACTGAAAAGCAGCTCTATAATGAATGTGCGCTCACCAGCAGTAATATGCCATGATGGCAAAACCATTAAGGGGGGGGTCTGGGGTCGAATCTTAGAAACAATGTTCTAATCCAGAAAATAGAGATAATGCAATGGCTAAATTGGTTAGACTGTAATCTACAAATGCTTTTTATTCGATCGCATCGGACATCGGTTCCGAGATATGCTGATCAAAGTCAAGAGTGTACGGCGAAATTTGCCAAAATGCATCATCTCCTATCTTTTATCATGGTGGAAAAATATTCAAGGGTTTAATTTAAAGATATGTTAAAAGATATATTTATTAACTATTAACACATTCATTTTGGGGCTAAGTTGGAAGTATCTAATACTTATTAATCCTTTCATATTTAAATTATTAAATGTCACTGGGTACGTTGATTTTTATGTAATTTTTATTGTTTTCTCACCCTGCGATATTTAAGAATTAATTTTAAAAATTAATTACAGGACATTGGAATGCACTATTGCGATGATTCTGTCATTAATAATTATGATAATTCAGTAATAAAATGAATTTAAAAAAATAATTCCATATTTCAGCACACCAAAAGCGCCCTCAATTTTGTCTAAATGTTCGAGGCCTATAACTCGTGTTCGTTAACAATACGCAAACATCCCAAACTAGAACGAACGTAACTAAAACGGCTACATGCATGAACATTGAAATTTTGGCCACATATTAAGAGCACATAAAGGCCGAGTGAACCATGAAGGCCGATTTCAAAATTGTGTTTCCAATTCAAATTACGCCATGAACTTATGCGATTGGTCGATTGCCGGTTTGCCATGGCAAATCGGTTATTAAAAAAAAATCCCTGCTTCATGGTCACTCCGTATTTCCCCTCCTGCATATGGTCACCCAAAGTTTTCGTCGTCCCAGTACATGTTTATTTATTTAAGTTACATTCGTTCTATGTGTTTAGCCAATCGAGGCCTTACAACTGGGTTACCCATGGCAACCAGAGCCAAATTTTCATGGATTTTTAAACTTTGTGCCATTTTGAAGTGATTTTAAATAAATTAAAAAAAGCAAAAAATACAAATATTTAAGAAATTAAGAAAATCATTTCAAAGTTCACTGCTTCAGACCCCATAATATAAATACCCCCCCCCCCCTTTAAAGTATTACTACTGCTGTGACTCTGGTAACATCTTTCATTGCTTGAGTGAGTAAAAGTAAAGCAGATTATATATAGTCAGGAGCAATTCCTTTAAACATTTAAAAGTAACACTAAGAAGAGTTGATTCCATCTAATTCAAGTTTTTCAATTGAAGGTCTGCCATCATTTGTCTATGGAGTCCTGATGTCTGCATTGAGGATAACACGATCAAGTTTTATGCGAGTGTATTTGAAGGTGATTATGGTGATGAGCGGTTAAGTTTGACCATACAGGACTACAATAGTCAAAATGTGGGGAAAACCATGGCTTTGCTATACTTAACTGTACTAAAAGGAAGAAATATTTAACTCAACGAATTCCTTTTTTTCAACTCCATACGTTTTGAAATATAGACGACTCGAATAGCCTTCTCCACTTGCTCCATGACAGATGGGCAATCAATCAATTCCTAAATATTTAAATTTCTCAACATTTTCAATATTAGTATTATCATATGTAAGGGAAATCTTTTTTAAATTTTAGTTAGTGCTTGCCGTGGTCCAAACATCATAAGCTTTGTTTTCTTTAAATTTACAGTTAGATGATTAGACTTAAACCAATTTTGGCAACTCTGTCTAAATTCTTTTAAGTTCAGTTTCTAAAGTTAGTGGGTCAGATGAGCTTGTCAACAGAGTTGTGCATCAGCATTACTTTGACACATTTACATTTACTGAAATCAGGCATGCAATGAGTTTAACAAAATTTAAACAAAGGGGGCCTAGGATAGAATTCGTTGGGGATACCCAATTTTATAATGCCAAAAATCAAAAAGTGTAGAGTTAATTTTTACAGCTTGAGACCTATTTTTGTAGATATGATTCAAACCATTGAGTGGTTTGCCAGCATATGTCATACGAATTAAGCTTTTTAAGAAGGATTTCATAACTAACGATCGAATGCTTTTAAGATCTAGACATAAGTCACTTGTTCCTTTACCATCATTTATATTATTTTAAGATGTATCAGTTACATCAGTATGTAGTGGTTGTACTATGTTTACTCCTAAAATCTGACTGACATGGATGTAGAATGTTTTTTCTGGTCTAGATATTATTAATTTGATCATGACTGCCCGTTCTAAATATCTTCGAAGAATTGGTAAAATAGATATCGGTCTGATTCGCACAATCACTTTTAAATCACATCCTTGTATAATTTTATAGGTGTCACCTTTCTTGGCACTTTCCAGTGTGATGGGAAGTGTGAAGTGAACAGGGAAAGGTACAAATATATGCAAGGGGATGACAAATGACTGGGCGCAGCTAACTTTAAAACAATCTGATACTTAGTTATCAATACCACTGCTCATATTATTAGAGAAGTTACCTTCTGGTCAAATATAAAGTCTGGTGTTAGTAATCAAAGTTAAAATAATTATTAATCTCCTAAATCAGGACAATATTATCAAGATATTAGACCACAGTCATTGGCAACATCACATCATCATGTTTAAATTTGCTTGCCAAGATGGTTACACTTGAGGTGAAAATGAGTTGAATTGATCAGCAGTGTCTTTATCATTATCAGTGAACCAGTTTGAGTTTGAACAGAGGAAATTTGAGTGATCCATGTTTGTTTGGAATTAACTTTTTAACTGCAGTCCATAATTTCTTAGAGTTTATTTAAATTATTATTAATTGCTTTAGTACAATAATTCTTGAGTGATTTATTTAGTTTAATTGACTTGTTTTTAGTTCAAAGCAGTACCGTGGATGGGGAAAATCAGTACCGTGATGGGGAAACAATGATTTATATAAAAACCCCACTTCGGACTGGTTTATAAGCAGAAACCACGAATCATGCGTAAAAAAGCAAAACAACCAGAGTTGATTCCCCCGGCATCCTGCATCCACCCTGTCCTTCGTTTAATATCAAGAGTCGAGTCCTTTTTATATTCATATGTTTATTCTAAAAATGTACTGGATTACTTTAGTGTCGAATTATGGTTCCTATATGTTTTATGGTATTGCATTTTTCTTTCTGGGTAAATATATCTCTTTTTTTTTCTTACCATGGTCCTAGACTATTATTTTGGTTGGGGCGCAAATGAATAAATTTCATATGTGCCACTTAAATATTGGCACAATCGGGCAGACATTTTCTTTCTTCCAAACCAACCGACTCAGATTTTGCGTTTGGATTTTTTTTTTTTTAGTTTTGCCAAAATCATGTAAGTCAAAGCCGTTTTTTAAAAAAAAAATGTGCTATGTTTTGTAGACTTGTTCACTTTTTTTCAAAGCGCGTTATAACGTTTTTTCGTCGCCTTAACCCGAACGATTTCGTCGCAGCCAAAATTGGGAACATTCGTAGCTTTTCCCCTCCATATAACCCCCAACTTTTGACCACATCGTCAAAATCTTGGTTCTTACGCGAGGCTATAAACAATCAGGGCCAATGGACTTTACTTTTTAAACTATTTGGACCAATCACTAAACAACCTTTGCTTAGCCCTTTCTTGCTAGCTATAGCTGTAAACCAACTCTAACTCTAAAACCAAGCTATAATCGGTTGTCTACATACCGTTTGATTTTTTATTGTAGTGCCAGACGGAATAGCGCTCGATTCTGAGGCAAGACTCCTGTACTGGACTGACACCGGGACAGATAAGATAGAGCGAATCAATTTAGACCGTACGAACCGCACTACATATAGAAGATGGCCTATATGAGCGAGGCAAGTTTGTCGGATTTCGTTGCCCAGTAATTTATTTTACTTATTTCTTCTTATATCCCCAACTCCCTAAACCACTGTCAGCGATTTCGTCAAAATGTAACAAAGCGCGCCCCTTTTTTCATCAAATCCATTTTTTGCAACTGTTGTATTACTCTAGTACTCATGGTGGTTTTGGTATGCAATATATGTCCAGAGCGAAACTCTTCAGGAATCCACTAATTGAAGGTCATGGAACAATATTTGGTTGGAAACATAATTCCCACTGACGCCGAAAATGCTGAAATGGCCGCGCCCCTTGTTGGGGGGGTCACCCCCCTTTTTGAGCGAAGTACTACTGACTTGACTGGTATCTACAGAACCGTTGGACCTAGGAGGTTGAGAAGACCACTCAAAATGTGCGGAATGGACACATTATGGGGGTCAATTAATACCTTTTTTTATATCCAAAAGTCAAAGGTTTTTAAGATAATTGTCAAAAACTTATTTCACCATATGCGCACTATACAATATGAATGAATTCATAAGGTTTTCTTTCATGCCAAAACAGGAAGGAGGTCACCATACACCTTGGATTTTGCTCTACTCTCCTCAGGGATAAATTTGGGGTAAACTAAGGGTAGGCTCCAATAGAAAATTCATATGCCTTTCCGTTTTCAAATGACAGCCCGTCAAAATGTGGGGACTTCGAGCAAACGGGTTAATATTAGGCGAAAAACCGGTTGCATTTTGTAAGTGCGGTTATAGCGTGTATTTGCTCAAACTCAATCAATCAGTTATGACATTTGTTTCACAGCTATGACCATTTGGAGTCAAACTGGGAATATATCAGCATTTCATGGTCATGGGGGGGGGGGGGTCAAAAGCCCCTCGTAAATAAAAATATATTGTTTTCCATTTTATAGGGACTTAAGTTAAAGTTAAGTTAAAGACAGGCCCGTATTTCGTACCGCAGGGGGGAATGCCAAATTCCACAAAAGGGGCAAAAGAGCCATTTTTGCCTGAATTTTTGGATTAAAAGGTCAAAAATTAGAGAAGAAAGAAAATTTGACAAGGAAAGTCCACCTTTTTGGTGATGAAATGCTCAAAAAGAACCATTTTAGAGGGTTGGTACACTTTTAGCCAAAAAAAGTCCACTTTTTCGAAGTCCCGCACACCCAAAATAAATCCTGGCGTAACGGCCCTGGTGAAGACACTTCCAGCAGCCAAAGTTAAATGCTGATGAAGGGCCTTTAAATGATCTAAAAGCACAACGTATGCTTGTGACCATGAAACAGACAGAAATGAAGGACCCCCCCCCCAAAGAAACGTACACGCCGCCGTGGTGGGAATAGCGTCTTCTACCGTGTATTTTTCATTTGTAGGGGCGCTAAAATGGCAAGGGTAAAAAGCTGATGTTGCTGAAGGATCTTTAAATAATCAAAATGTACTAACTACATGCCGGTTCCATGAGGCAGGCTAAAAAATTCAGGACCCCTACAAAGTTGGGCCCTTTTGTGGGTCAAATGAAAAAGTCGCTAAAAATTACCCGTTTCTTACCCACCGCACACCATTGGCCATAGCCAATTGAGGAGGGGAAGGGGGGCAGCTGACCCCACACACACAATAAATCGAGAAGGGGAGCCAACACAAATGGGAAGGGAAAAAAGGGAGAAGACAAAAAGAGAAAGAAGAGAAAAAAGAGGGAAAGAAGAGGAAAAGGGGAGAAGAAGATGAGGGAAATGGGAGAAGAGAATAGGCAAAGGGAGAGAAGAGAAAGGTGGGAAGAGAGAAAGGAGGAAGGGAGAAGAGGAAAAGAAGGAGGAGGAGAAACGGGGAAATTTGTGCTCTGAAACACTCATTCTTCTAATAAAATGGCAAAACCCAAAGACCTTTACGGGAGTTCCACCCCTAGGACCCCACCCCCATTACCCACTAACGTGTATAAAAAAAATAAAAAAAATCGGGAAATTTTTATTCTTCCCCCCCCCCCCCCCGATTAAGGTCTGGCAACGCCACTGCGCCAACTACGTGCCGCATGGAACGGGTTTAGAGATACCGTCAAGGTATAAAATGTGGCTGATAATCTTTATTTATAAATTCAAATGTGAAATAATCAATTACAAACAACAAAGTTCAATAATTTCTGATATCTTTAAAGGTGCCTTACCAAACTTTAAGATGCAATAAAAGTATCTATCCTACTTCATGGCTAGTCATCTCCAGTTTCAGTTTGGGTAATTTTAGCGAATTTTCAGCGGCTTTCATGTCAAAGGAATGCAGTGAGTGCTTCATCATTTAAACTCTGCTATTACGGTCCCTATTAAAATGGAAAAAATATAATCCACTTTACGATGGGTCCAATTGTGACCCCTCCCATTGGAAACGAAGGAGTTAGTAAGTAAGAGTAGTAACATTAAAATGCCGTGTGATATCAGTTGATCCAAATGGGTCAATAGTTTCCGTGCAAAACAAACGTCATAACGAGCTATACCTGCGGGAGGAGTGTTAGAGCAAAATCCAAGGTCTATGGTCAACTCCCTTACTGTTTTGGCATGGAACAACCTTATGATTCATCATAATTGTATTGCGCTATATGGTGAAATCAGGTTTTGACAATTATCTTAAAAAACCTTTGGCCATTCAGCAGCTTTTACCCTTGCCATTAGGCCCTATAAACTGAAAATACATGTAGAAGGTCGCTATTCCACCACATGGCGTGCGGGTGCCCCGTCTCAGTTCAGTATATTAGTTTGTTTTGTTCAATGCATACCAGGGGGAGGAGGGGGTTAGGGTCTCATTTTTGTCTGTTTCATGGTTCACAAGCTTGCAGGTGTTAGTGCTTTTAGATATTTTAAGACCCCTCAGCAGCATTTAACTTTGCTGCTGAAGGGTCTTTAACTTAATTTTAACTTAAGTCCCTAAAAATGGGAAAACATATTTTCACTTTACGATGGACCATTTTTGACCCCTTCCCCCCATGAAAATGAAAGGAATAAAAAAAATGCGATTATATCAGTTGAAATCCAAATGGTCAATAACTCTGTGCAATACAAACGTCATGACTGCTGATGGAGTTGTGGAAGCAATATACACTGTTTAATAAGGCTATGTACAAAATTGCAAGTTCTTCATCCTCATATTACCCAATTTTGCTCAACGTCACAACATTTTGCGGGCTGGGTGTCATTTGAGAACGGAAAGGAATATGAATTTTCCTTTTGTGGACCTACCATTAGTATCCCAAAAAATTATCCCCGAGGAGAGGTCGGAGCAAAATCCCAGGTTGTATGTGAACTCCCTTCCTGTTTTGGCATGAAACCTTCTGATCATTATTATGTATAAAGTGTGCAATATGGTGAAATCGGTTTTTGACAATTGTCTTAAAAACCTTGACTTTTGAATTATAAAAATTGTTACTGACCCCCCCATAATTATCCATTCCGCACATTTTGAGTGGTCTCACAACCTTCAAGGTCAAGGTTCTGTAAGATACAGTCAGTAGTACTTCGCTCAAAAGGGGCGTGACCCCCACCCCAAAAAGGGGCGTGGCCATTTCAGCATTTTCGGCATCAGTGGGAATTATGTTACCAACTAAATATTGTTCCTGGACCTTTAAATAGTGGATTCCTGAAGAGTTAGCTCTGGACATATAAAGCATACAAAACCACCATGAGGCTACTAGAGTAATGAAAACCCTAATCCAGAAACCCAATTGTATCTGGGCAAAATCAGATTGATATATGCACTACACAATCGGCTCTGGAATTTTTCAAGATGGGTTCAAATTTTCAATATGTAATCAAATCTCAATTGTGAGGTCTGTGGTGAGAAGTATGGGATGTGACTGATACTCTTATAAAATCATCAACCTTTAATTTCCAACCCTGCCTTGGCGAATTTTGATTGCAATTTTACTGAACATCTACACGAAAGAGAGTTTTAAAAGTGTTACATAAAATTGTAACTTTCATAATGTCAAGTGAGTCACTTGGGACACCCCTCTGCCCTTACTTTTATACCTGGAGTGGATCATGTTTAAGATTTTTAAATTTGATTGTTTCTAAACAATTTGTGTTGTTCATGTACAGGTTAAAGCTTAAAGGTGCTTGTGCCGATTCACTTGTGCCCCCCCACATTTCCGAAGTAGTATTATCGATTTTGACGTCAGATGAAAGGTATATTTTACTCATTGTCTCCCTGAAATTTCAGCTTTTAAAGGAAAATGTCATGTTCTGAAATTTGGAAATTTGGTAGGATGGAAAAAGCTTAGAAGTAGATACTAAATCAAAAATGAAGTTGAAATGGTTCATTGTTGAGTATTTTGCCGTAATTTTAGCCCAATCGCTGCTCGAAAAGATCGACAAAAATCCACATCGCAGGCCAAATGGTAAGTCAAGTGATGAACATCATCGCAGTGTTGCCACTTTCCTATGCGAGTGAACTGCGATCGATGGGTTTTTATATCCAATAAGAATTTAAAAACAAAACGAAATGAAACAAATAGGTCATTCGTAAATTATTCAATTTGGATTATACTCATTAATCCATCAATATCACAGTGGCAGCAATGACAAAAAATAACAATGAGTCACAATGTTTCTTCCTGTAATGAGGAACTTGGTGAAATGAAATTTTAATAGAAACAATTTGCATCCCTTCTCCAGCTGTCGCAAAATCTAAATATTTCGTCAACACCACTTTAGTAGATCACCCAGCGTGGTACCTCTAGTACTTTCGAAGGTACAGGCATGAAATGAGGGGCATGATGCCAGGGGTGGAAATAAAACTTCCACGTTAAACCTATTGAAAAATGTAGTAGACAGCAGAGGCAAAATAATTCCTAAATTGCAGCATTCTCAAGCTGTCGCAAAATCCTTAAAATATTCGTCAACACACACTATAGTAGATTCAACCCATCGTGTCACCCTAGTACTTCTTCGAAGGTCAGGGGCATTGAGTGAGGGGGTGTGCAGTGGTGGAAATTAAAATTCACGTTAAAGCTATTGAAACAGTGGCCATAGCGAGAAAATCATCCTAGCTTCAATGAAAGCATTCCAAATCAACGTAAGCGATTTAGAGCTACATTACCCTCAAAGATCTGACTAATGTCTTTGCTTCAGTGGGATCACTTGAATGTCACGGACTTTTGGATTCGAACACAAAGTCTTGCACTCTCTTTCGAAAATTCAACATGAAAGAAGATATATTAGTTTTCATTGAACAGGTTGTGAAAAGGCAAATATTTTTTCTGTTCCTTCCCAAATAATCGACGATGTCAAACTTTCTTCTGGTGACACAGAGTTGAATCTACTATAAGCTATTGATATAACCCATTCGGTAGATAGATTAAAACTAACAAAAGAGGTGTGGCATAGGTAACTTTCAGGCATACAAAAACTCTAATGTTCACCAGCATGGTAACACTTGCGTCCGAGGAGAGCAAAATGGGCCGCTTTTGACAATGAAGCTGGCGGAAAATCCGCCCGTTTCTGCTATGTCTAAAAAGTAAAAAGTAAAAGGCTTATTTTGTTAATTACATCAAATTGTATATTTTTTCGGGAAAGTTGTGAGTATGTACAATATTTATGAATGTAATCAAACTGAGCTGAAAAAATCTTGACAGATTCCTTAAACAGTTGACCATCAGTATTAGTCAAGGCCTGCCCTAGTAGAGACCCGATCCACTTGCTGTTGGACGAGAATTGCATGCTGATGTGAGGTACTGATACGCTTCAAAAACCCCACTAGGTAGACAAATGCCAATCAAACGGGCCATACTCGGGTACGGCTATATTCCAAATGGCGGCCGCGCCGGCCATTTTGAAACTCATAAAAGGTAACTCCACGCTGACTGACGGACAAAATTAAGCACCTTCCTTTAGTTTCAAAAGGTGCAGAGAACAAAATCGCAGGCACAGCCCAAAAGTGTACACGCTAAAGCAAAGAGAAAATGTCATATTTTAATTAAAAAAAAAAATTGAAAACACATGTTTTATTGCTGTATGGTTGCCACTTTGAAGTAAGAGTTGACTGACTGGACAAAAAAGTACCATCACTTTTGAAAAGTTAGATCTACGTTAAAAGGTATCTGTTTTCATATGAGATTTATTGCAAATTTGTGTTAAAAATTCGCAGGTTACAAAAATAGTGTAAACAGTCTGTCAATAGTAAAAAAAACTGAGAATGCCCAAAACTGGGCCTATCAAAATTGTGATGACGGGACGGACTGACGGCCATTGGAAAATTCTACATGGTCTTACAGGCAATGCTGGATGGCTCAAATGTTACTTTGGGGTTTATTTGGCCATAAAAACTTAAAATTAATTCAAACATGCACATGTGACATTAAACATCATTTGAGACATTAATGTTGACGGGAGTCCAACTCAAATATGCACAACTCAGTAACGTAAAAATGGTAAAATTCAGAATTTTAACCATTGATTGACTGCCAGGTGCAATTAATTGGCCAACTGAGCATTATGAAATAACTTTTTGTGGCCAGAATTTTGTTGCAGAATTGAATTGAAGTAGAAACTACGGGCATATGTAACTTGAAATTCTTCCCCATTTGAATGTACATGCAAAGTGCTCAATTCCAAATTATAGGGGTGGAGACGACATATTGTATTTTTGTAATGTTTCTCAAATGGAGAGGCAAAGGTTCATTATCCTCTGAAGAATGTATTCCTTTGTTCCAACAAAGGAAAAATAACTTCTTTTCATCATTCATGCCAAAGAGAGGGAGATATGCCGGTGGACTGCCGGGACAGGGGCCAAAGTGAGAGGGACACATTTGGAGATGGAATATTTTGAACTAACGATCAGGGAACAATTTATGTGGTTTATATGAGATCCAGTGGATAGAAGATAGATTAAAATTAGAAGGAGCAATATACCTTGTTAATATAAAAATAACCACTTTTAATGTTTTGAGTGATGACGTGACATCAAACCCATACTGAAACTCGTATCCATAATGAATTAAAAATGGTTAAATTTTATTTGGGCCTGTTGACGGAGGGAACACAACGAGGATCAGTTTAAACTCAATAAAATCTTTGGTGATTGGCACTAAATAATGGGATCAAAATTTTTACTGCAAATTTGGGCTACTCCACAGGTTCCAGTTCCCTCAACTTCAAGTATAAAAATAAATCAAATTACGAAAACAAAAAGCAAAAGCGGTTCGACTGCTTAGTTACCCCTACTTTAACAGGAAGCAGTAATTGGAACCACAAGAAAACTTTAATTTCTGCAAGAATGCAAAATTTTCATGGAGTTAGCCAATGGTATACTCTGGCACCAGATCAGCTACAAAGGTAAATAAGACCGGTGGTCATTCCAAGATATAGGGCATGCCAATCCAGGGAGGGAAATGGTTTTTACGATTAAGGGACTTTGGTTCAGCACATTATTTTCAAAATGGCGAAATAAGGAATGTTAAGGGGAGTAAAAGGGGTCACTTGTCAGCGGGAAGGAAATTTCCCTGCTTTCCCGGTTGGAGGGTTGTTTTTTTTTGAGGAAGATTTTCATAGTTGGGAGGTTGAAAAGTTCTCATGAGCTGCAAAAAAAAGGGCCGAATTTGAGATTTTCAAATTTTTTGGTTAGACTCTCTGGGGTGGCAATTGCCCCCCCGTTAGCTAATGAGGATGGTTGCATCGAAGAGTTAAGTACTACACAAGTTCAACGACGAAACGCCCACTCTGACAAATAAATACTAGACTATTTAGACTGAGTCACTGAGTGACAATAGTTCAATTATTGGTGATGATCTCTATTACCAAGGCAAGGTAATCTCAATTCGGTAAAAGGGGCAGATAATAATCTAAAGAAAACTACTATATCAAAATGGAAACAGGGAACCAAAAAAAAAGCTGAATGAATGGTGCAAAAACAAACTCTCTGCTTGGTGTCTTCTGACTCCAAATTACAGGCCTATTTCAGTACAAAACCATGAAATACAAAATGGGAAATATCTGTGGTTTCGGGTCATTTGTAGTCGGTTAGCATGATGTCTGTCCGGCGCCAGAGTTGAGGGTGACGTTATTAAGTGGTGTATGTGTAGGACATGGAAAGGTTAATTAAAGGGCTTGTTCAAATTATGTTTATCGTTTTTTTAATATGAGAGAGCCTGGCACTGGGCAAACAAACCCGATACACAAAAACCACGGGATCATGGGAACAAAGGATACATAAAGCGCAAGCAAGCGGACATAGGCGAGGGATAGAATAGACGATTTGTGACGATCCCCATGAGCATCCGTATTGTGCCATTCATAAGGGGAACTGTACAGAGTAATGTTCCAAAAAAATTATGTTTGTTTAGTTTCGCATCGCCAGCAGTGACTAAAACACAATCAAACTACTTTCATGGAAGTTAATCTACAGAAATGTAGAAGACTATCTATGGAACCAAAACAAGCGAGGCACTGATGTTGTGAAATTAACACAAAAAGGTGGTTATTGCGATCGTAACCTTGCCCTAATTGTCACCTGCGGGATGAATAGTTCAACACTTTGCAACGTCACAGATAGGTTTAGTTTTCTAGTATGTATCGCCATTTTAACAGTAGTTTTAGCTGACGGAGGCTGGTACAAGTTCCAGGATGGACAGGGGCCCCACAATATGGAATGCATTACGGGGATCGTGCAAATGGTCTAAGCAACAATTGCGTGTATGTCAAGTTGTCAATCGTGCAAACCTGTGTTGGTTGAACACAAAAGTCTTTGCACTCTCTTTCTAAAAATGTCAACATGAAAAGCAAGATTATCTTAGTTTGTTCATGAAACAGGTGAAAAGGCCCAAATATTTTCTTTTTCTGTCTCCTCTCCCAAGTAATCGACGCTGTCCAAAACTTTTCTTCTGGTGACATGAGTTGAATCTACTATAGCTCATGCTTATAACCCATTCGGTAGATTCATAACTCCCAAAATTAGTGTTGGCATAGTGTAACTTTTCATTGCATACACAAAAATCTAATTTTCACCAGCATTGGTCATCACTTTGACGTCACGAGGAGAGTAAAATTGGGCGCTTTTGATCAATGAAGCATGGCGAAAAATCCGCCCGTTTTCTTTGTATGTCTAAAAAGTAAAAATTAAAATGGCTCTATTTTGTTAATTTTACATCAAATTGTATTATTTTTTCGGGAATTTGTGATGTATGTACATATATTTTATGAATGTAAGTCAAACTGAGCTTGACAAAAATCTTGACATATTTCCTTTAACAGTTAACCATCAGTATTAGTCCAGGCCCTGCCCTACAGACCCTTATCCACTTGCTGTTGGAGAGAATTTGAATGCTGATTTGAGTAACTTATACAGCTTCAAAACCCCACTAGGTAGAAAATTCCAAACCCGGGCATACTCTGTGTACGGCCATATATTCCAAATGGCCGCCGCCGGCCATTTTGAAAAAATATTTATAAAATGTAATATCTCTGGCACCAGATCAGCTACAAAGGTAAATAAGGTGTCATTTCCAGTATTATCTGGCATTTCCAATCCAGGGAAATGGTTTTTAAAGACTTAAGACTTTTGGTTCAGCCACATTTTTCAAAATGGCCGACATAAAGAATGTTCAGGGGAGTAAAAGGGGTCACTTGTCAGAGGGGGAAATTCCTGCTTTCCCGGTTGGAGGTGGTTTTGAGGCAGATTTTCCTAGTTGGAGGTGAAAATTTCCTCATGAGCATGCAAAAAAGGGCCGATTTTGCATGATTTTCAAACTTTTTTTCTGGTTAGACTCTCTGGGGTGGCAATCTGCCCCTCTCCCTGTTATGCTACTGAGAATGTTGCACTAAGTACTACTACAATGTACGAAACGCCCACTCTGACAAATAAATACTAGACTATTTAGACTGAGTCACTGAGTGCCAATAGTTTAATTTTATTTTTGATGATCTTCTCTACCACGGCCAAGGTAATCTCAATTCAGGTAACTGTGGGCAGATAATAATCTAAATAAACTACTCATAATTCAAAATGGAACACAGGGAACCAAAAAAAAAAGCTGAAAAACAAACTCTCTGCTTGGTTAATTCTGACTCACAAATACAGGCCTATTTTGGATGCTACACGAACCATGAATACACAATGGAAATATCTGTTGGTTTTCTCCGGGTCATTTTAAGTCGTTTAGCATTATGTCTGCCTGCCTGCCAGCAGTTGAGGATGACGTTATTCAAGTGTAGACATGGACAGGCTTAACTTAAAGGTGCTTGTTCCAATTTATGTTTATCTTGTTTTTTACTTAATATGAGAGCCTGGCACTTGCATACACAACCCGATACACAAACCACATGTATCATGGGAAAAAGTGATACATAATAGCGCAGCAAAGCGAGGGATAGAATAGACGATTTGCACGATCCCCATAATGCATCACGTATTGTGCCCATTTCCATCCGGGAACTTGTACCAGAGTTCATGTTTCCAAAAAATTATGTTTTTCGTTCGCATCGCCAGACAATGCCTAAAACTACAATACAAAGTACCTTTTCATGTGAAGTTAATCTTACAGAAATGTAGAAGAATATCATAGGAACAAAAAACAAGCGAGGCACTGATGTTGAAATTAACAACAAAAGGTGGTATTTTCGATCGTAACCGTGCCCTAATTGTCACCTGCCGGACGAATACAGTTCAACTGTGCAACGTCACAGATAGGTTAAGTTTTCTAGTATTGATATTACGCTCTTAACCGTATGTTTTTAGCTGACTTAGGCTGGTACAAGTTCCCGGATGGAAATGGGCACAATATGAGATGCATTATGGGGATCGTGCAAATGGTCTATTAGCCAACCAATTGCGCGTATGTCAAGGTTTGTCAATCGGTGACAAACTGTGATTGGTTTGAATGTGTAGTATGGGCGGCGCATGTTCGAACAAAATATGATTTAAAATGTCAAAACATGAACTATTTGAGCCGGGTTTTCAACGCACGGACACAATAATTCACGTAAGTAAACTTTCTGTTTCAATTAGCTTTAAATGTTCACAGAATATTCTTCATGGCCGACATTTGTTCTGAACTGTCAAATTAAGTCAGACGTGCAATTGGTCGCTTTTGGCCCCGACTATAAAGCAATTTGCATCAATTTACCTCAAGCGAAGGCTGGTGCTAGGGCCAAGTCACACTACAGACGATGGGTGCTTTGTTTTACATCACTTTGTTTTGTAATGATTGATATCCCCTGCACATACCTATCATTATTTCTGATTTTGCTTGTATACCTTGGCATGGCCTCACCTCGCTTTAGCTAGGGGGTGTGTTATTTTGCAAATTTTGACTTTTTAATGTAAGGCCCCCTCAAAATATGGTATCCCCAATACAAATCAAGAATATAAAAGATTTTTTTTCAAAAAAGTTGCATACCCCCTGTACATGCCCCTTGAAGATTTTGCTGACAAGGTTCCCTAATGTGTCAGGTTTCTTGTAGCAGACGACATTATTGGCATTGATAAAGTGACAGGAGGAGATTTTTTTAGGATACGAATTTCTCTCAAATTGCACAGGATCGATTGTAGACCACCTACCAAGAACGTTCCGAAGGTTTATTAGACAAACAAGTATAAAAGAAAACAGCAACCTTGTTTTTAACTTTCCTGACTATCGTAATTGTCCCCATAGAACACTGCGCTTTGACTTTCTGGTGCGACGACAGAAGCAAGTACTAAATTCAGCATATAATACTTAAAGACTGCGTATTCGGCTTGATTCACGTCAGGAGTGATCTTAATACATTGGAAAGCATTCCAAAGATTGCAAAAAAAAACGGGTTCGAAAAAAATTGGGGGCGATTCTTTTTGGAAATCTCTTCATGTTCTTAAGTACAGAAAGGCCTCTATATGAATCAATTTACCCATGTAATTTGATTAGTAGGTGTCTAAACAGTGTTAGCAGCTAATTATGTATAATATAATTTTTTGAAACAAAAAAACAAAAATATTAATTAATTAGCAAAATATTAAGTTAACAATTGGAATAATATTTGAAATTCCAGATTAACATGTGGAAGTATTCAATATGAAAATTAATTGTTAATTATATTTGAGCTCAAGTATGAGAGGGACAAGTTTCAATAATGTTCTTCTATTTTCTCTTCACATTTCAAGATTCCATCTTCTCGTATACATTAATCAAAGATCAAGTTCTTATTACATTTTAAGGAAAGGATGGGTACACCGTACATGGAGGAAACCTGAATCCAATAAACCGGTCTGTAAGGTGTGGTGAGTCAAACATAGATGGAAGTTCCAGTGTTCCCTATGTTCAGAGTTACATTTTATGAGCTTCTGCTCTACCTAGTTTACCATATCTGGTATTATTGAGAAGATGGAAAAAACATAGTCTACTGTCATATGATGGCTTAATCTTGTATATATCCATACTTTTGCTAGGCAATGGATGAAAAAAGTAAAATTGTAGACTAGAATACCTGGGCCTGGTTGTTAATATAGGTTGTCTTTCTTTCGAAAGGACTTGCAAGAATTAAAAAGGGAAAATAGCATAAATGGTGTCGAATATCGGAATTACATTTATCCGAAGGAGGTAGGAAAAATATTGGGCCATTGAATGATAGTTACCTTTGGATTATTGATCCTGAAAACATTGTGTGTGTACAGTCAGGTTGTTCTTTTCAGAAGGAAACTGACCGAAGTTATAACAAGCACTTCCCCAATAGATGGGCGGCATGCCTCAACAAACTAAGAATGACAGATATTTTTATGTGGTTGTAGGCCTTTCGTTGAACAAAATGCGGGAGTGGTGTCCTAAAGTAGTGGACATCACCACTGTTAAAATACATGACTGCCATATGTAAAACAACCTCAAATATGGTGGGGGGGCAAGTGCTGTGTGCACAACAGGTTAAGGTACGGGTATTGTGCAGATTTATAGTTTGAATGAATGGCATTGACGAAAGAATGTTTCTCTGTTTATAGGCTTAAGACCATGCATATGGGTAGGCATTCATTTCAGTTGACCAATGTAGGACCAGTAAATGGCGCACAGGACCTTGATGAGACCAATCAAGCAGCCCGCCAAATTTATCTTGAAGTGGACATTCAGGATGCATGGGACATACACATCACGTCACTTCCCAAAAACAAGTGATTCTTTTCAGGCTTCAGAATGTCACAAGAAGATTACTGCTTAAAAACATTATGGTATACTTAAGTCAATGTGACATCAAAAGAAGACCAATGAGTCAGCTCAATGAAGCTGTGTTCACTTCTTTAGAGCACAGTCTATCTTCAGTTGGGATCATAATTGACGACTGAAGGGCAGTTTATATTTGACGCTTACTGTTGGAAACGTAAGCTTATGTAGGACTAATAATATCTTTAAATGTAGAAAAGTTACTGAAAGCAAACTCGAAGTGTAAGGTGGAAGTTTTGAACACATTTAGTTTACAATGCATAAAATTACATTATGGTAGGCTAAATATATTTAGTTTAATAACAATCCAATTATTCCGATAGAAATACACTGTGCAAGTCTTCCGAATTCGGCCAACCTTATTCAAAACTTTCAGAGGTTATGTACAGGGGGGTTGGGTACCCACTCTCAATTTATTTTTCATTGTTATATTAATGTTCAGTAGGGTCAACTACCTATTTGCAGGGGCCCCAGAAAAATTTCGAATTATCACACCCCTACTTAGTTAGCCCATCCTGGGTGTCCCCAAAATATGATTTGTTGTCCCTGTCCTTGATGAGTCTGTGCTGTCTAATAATAGTCAGGTAAGAACCTTCCATGTGACCGTAAAGTTGAGATGGACCCCCCACAATTTTTTGTGCTGAAATGTAGATTTGGGTGTGTAGAGAGAATT
Organism: Ophioderma brevispina; assembly: GCA_023653785.1. Classification (NCBI taxonomy): domain Eukaryota; kingdom Metazoa; phylum Echinodermata; class Ophiuroidea; order Amphilepidida; family Ophiodermatidae; genus Ophioderma; species Ophioderma brevispina. Next base: position 22,714 of record JAMKCH010034152.1, read on the forward strand.
GCTGGGTGCCACCTGGGCATCCTTGAGCATTGAGAAATCAAATGGCGTTCCCACATAATTGAAATTAATATTCAACCCTATATTATCAAACTAAGGAGGTACTAGATAACTACAGGATCCAGATGAACACAGTGTATGGCACTTGTTAACATAGTCATACTTACATTCAAAATGGAAGCCAAATGCAATAATTTAAAAGGA
>JAMKCH010034153.1:0-45991 GCA_023653785.1 Ophioderma brevispina
GATGTCCAAAACTTGACAAAAAGACACAAAAGTTACCCAAATTGATTCCCGTCACTGAAATTTAAAAAATCAAGCCCAACACGAAATTCCCCCAGTATCTGACTCCCACTAGGCAGCTTTCCGTCAGAAATGCAAATAAAACGCCCGACTAGTAGAGAAAATAAGACACGCCGCTCTCGATCGCAATAACCATCAATTCAATGAATTGATGGGTTAAAAATCTATTTAGAAAAAAAAAAGCGTTCACCGAATGCACGTGACGTCTGCAATCACAGTTTGTGAATGGGGAGGGTCACGTGAAGTCAGCAAGGTCACATGAGGTCACCAAGGTCACCAACACAATGGGACATTACCCAAGGACCATTGCATCCGTAGTGTCATGCTTATCTTACATGTACCAATGCAAGTGATTCCTCCATGTATGCATTTACAAGATTGCAACACTGTACATATATTGAAATTGATAAATCTCCACAAACATCAAACATTTTCTTACCTGAACCAATGCAAAGACAATGGCCACACCAATGATCCATCCAAGGTATGCATTTATGTCATCATACAGAGCCTTGTGACATCCCTGAAATAGCAAAGATGATAAGATCAAAGTCAACTATACCGTGTTTACTGTAAGCTGGAAAAAAAGACTACACTACTTAGTAGTTCTTATACAGATTATTTCAGTTCTTTGTGGCTTGAAATAATATAACCATTTTTTATAAAGCGCTTAATCCCCCCCCATAAACAGGCTCAAAGCGCTGTTGCCGATTATTATTATGTCGCCTTCAAGAAATCGTCACACTCATTTCGCTTAATCTAGGTGGCTGCTCAACGGCATGCCTTAAAAACGCACAAGCCTATCAGCACTTAGATTGTAATATTCTCTGTAACAGCTCCCCAGATTTTGCTTGGGTCAACGAGGTGACTGACCACACTGGGGCTTGAACTCACAATTTTAACGGTCTAATGATCACAATATCATGCACTTTTCCACTGGACCACACATGCTCTCTTGAAAACCATCTTCAATTTCCAAAACCCAATGTATTGTTTTTAGGCCCTTCACAATGGATTTTTAGTTTCCTGTTGCAGGTTAAAAATATTGGGGCGAAATAGCCAATTTGTGTTCCACACAATTTACTCAACAACCATTGATACACAAAGGAGAAAACACTGGGAACCATCCAGAAACAATCTGGGAACCAACCCAAAGTGTTTACTTTTATTTCAAAATAATTCTGATCATTTTGGACCAACAGCTAATTTTGGGTTCAGGCAATACTTAATAGCCATTGAAATACAAAGGAACCAAAATCCCCTGGAACCGCCATGAAACCATCGGGGAACCATCCAAAGTGTCCACTTTAAAAATTATTATTTTGATCATTTTAAACCAAAATAGCTGATTTAGGTTCCAGCAATGGTCAACAACCATTGATACACAAATGATCCAAAAACACAGAGAACCATCCAAACCCTTCTGGTAACCCTCCAGGTCCACTTTTTTTTTTGGGTAAAACTGCTATTTTCGACATTTTGTTATTTGCCTACCAAAATAGCCGATTTGGGTGCGAAATGCTCCATCACGTAATTGAAACCCAAAGTAGCCACACACCGGGAACCATCCAGAAATCACCAAAATGCTCCCCTCCCCTCCCCCACCCATCCTCCCATATTTTCCCAAACTCTCAACCATGCATCCCTATCTTTGAAAATATTAACGTTTGACACTTGATCACAATTTATATTATGTACCTAACATTACACACTGGTTCCTAATTGACTTGCACTACTTTGAAAAGACTTTGTGGTTTACCGCCTTACCCTCCCAACTTTCCGACTTGTCAATAATAAAATGTCGGGTGAAAAGTGGGCTGTCGGAAAAAAAGCACTTTAAAAGCCAATTTCTGAATAAGCTTGCTTATATCGTAAGGTATTTTTGTAATAAAATCTCAGAAAACTTGGAAAAAAATAATTTACTCTTACGACAACTATCAGTGATGCTAAATCGTCAAATCGAAAAAATTATCAAAATCAGATTTTTACATGTATGAACAAGGTACAGGTTATCTTAACATACCCTGCAAATAATAAGACCAGAAGCAACCTAATAAGGACAGAATCGAGATTTTTGTCATTACTGTCCGTTCGGACACTTATCTAAACACGTAATTGATGGAGACTCGTATCTGAACACTGCCGTTTTCTTCCTTTTCTGGTCAATTCTACAAGCTGGAAAAGGTAACTTAATTATGAGAATTCTACATAGGCCTAAGTCTTATCCTTCACTTTGCAGCTATTCCTGCACATTCAATATTTTTATCAAATCACTGATAGTGTCTTTAGGAACCACAATAATGAATTCATGAACATAATGAATTATTTTGGATTCTTGCATTTACGGCGGGGCCGGCAACAGGAAACTAAAAATTCATTGGAAGAGCCTTATGTTACAATCAAATATTGTTCTTGTATCACATTGCACTATATGCACAGTGTGAGTGCAGTCTCACACCTAATGCCTAACTTTCAGAATCTTTTCCAGAATTCTCACTTTAAATCCATTCCTTTTGTGCCTGGAAATGACAATACTTTATTAAGAACCTTTTTTCCTGACCTTTTGACTGCAAAGCAAATGTTTAATTACCCCACTTTAGCAATGTTTTCTGATTGAATATAATTAGAGAAAAGAATGAGATTTTTTTGTTTTGGTGGGCCTCACACAGCGGAAGCCAGCCCCTAATCCCTCCCTTGCCGCAAAACCTATCCGACGTTACAGAGTACACGGTTACGAACGTACATAACTCAATGTTAAGTCTAGCAGCTGAATTTGAAATTGTCAAGACATTATTTATTCAAGTCCAAAAGAAGACAAAACATGAAAATCCGATATGCTAGCCATGCCTAGACATGATACAAAGCATACATCTTGCCTAGACTCAAATCTCCTCACTCAGTCGCACTTTAAACTTCCTAGACTCCAGTTACCGTCCCCGGTTTATTGTCCATTCCCTCTAGGTTTTTTTATTCAGTTTCTACCAAAGTCCCAACAAACAGTTATACGAATACGTAAAAATGGGGATAGATCCACTGAAACTTGTAATTACTATAAATTTATCCTAGAGGAGACAATCAATTGGCGAAAGTATTATGAAATTACGAATCCAAATTGTCAACACATGAGCTTGATACAGGCGTGTGACGAATCAAATCATAGTCTCATATTGTTGCTGTTGTATATATCATTCTGCTGGCAGGTAGGGGGACTACACTCAATTCCTTTTCGCTCAATCACATACCTCTAAATGCCTTACAGTGATATAAATTGCCTTTCTGCTTGATTTAAAAAAATCTCAATATGATGAAGAATTGTGAAATTCCTTTAAAAAAGGTGCGCATAGCAATGGGAACCATTTTTTTTTCCCCCCTTGATCGTCCATATAACTATCTGTTAGAAATACACTTAACGCGGCAGCTCTGATAATCTACAAGAACGTTGTTGTGCGGAACTATGAGTACGTGTTATTGCTATAGAGGGGTTCCCGGTCTCACATAAAACAAATTTGTAGGCGAAAGGTGCTTGGGAAGGTCTTTTGCTTTGAACTAGTAGTAATTAGTAGTTAAAAACCAAAGTTTTAAAAACGGTTTTGTCCCCGTAAATGGGGGTGGCCGGATTCACCTCACACTGGCAGCAACAACCCTTACTCCTTTCCTTCCACTTCAAAAACCCGATTCCATGCACCCTCCATCCCCAACCCCAACCCAACCCTCCTACTCTCCTCTCTCACCTGCTTCTTCCATTTTCTTCTTTGAATTTCCCCAATCAAACTAATCAATCAATTTCTTGTTAACATGATAAGAGCTCAGTCATGTGGGAGTATGTCAAAAAGAGGGAGGGTCCTGTGAGAAATAAGGCATAAAAAATTATGTTTGTTTTTTGGCGTAACAAGAAAATATCAGGGTCCGGTCGGTCATATTTTTTTTCTTTTTTTTTTTTTGATCATCTCAATGTTTTACTCTAAAATGGAATACAAGTGCTACTATTTAAAGTTTTTTTTCAATGACATAGCAAAGAATCTTTTATTTTACTTGTTGTAGTTCTTTGTGGTTGTCTTATTTTTTGTTATTTTTTTGTCTTGTGTTGGTAAAAATAAAATTTTTTTTTTTAATTGGGATGAAAATATGGGTCGGTTCGGCAGAATATTTTTTTCTTTTGTGCAATTGTCTAAAACTTTTGAGTCAGCAGGGTTTTTTTAGGTCGGACGTTCGGGTTACGCCCAACAAACAATTTTTTATTCCATGTTACCTCTCTTTAGCTTACCTTTTGATTAATCTTATTTTTTCATTACAAAATCCTGCCTTGACAGTTATTTCTTTTTCTTACAACAGCTCTCCGGCACCTGCACGGATTGGCTTTCCCCAAGGAGTAACTCGTCCACTCTGTATACCCTGAACACACAGCATTTCAACTTGTGTCAAGAGTACCAAACATGTTTTATAATCATTAGGGTTCCATGCAATGCATCTAGCCCTAGATCTGATTCTCCTTGTCCAACATAGTATCAATAGACCATTGAATTCCACTGATGCACATGTGCCTAATTAGTGCTTGGACGTGTAAACGTTTAAACGTTTACACGTACGGAGGGTCACTACACGTGTAGAAAATTCACTACCCGTTTTTTACACATCAGCAAACCTTACTAACTTTTTTTTTTCAAGTATTATGTTAATTGCTGAAGTCAAATTTTCAGTCACATTCAACCAAAAGACTGCCGCATGGAAATAAAGTTTAAACAGTTTCCAATGCTTCTTCTAGAAATGTTTTCCCGACTTTTACGAACAGGGAATCCCCCGTTTACCAAGTTCTTGTACGTGAGTGGAGCGACATCGGCATATACAAACACCGCATAACACGGCCCAATTACGCGGTGCTTCATTACAGAGGATCTACAAAAAAGGTAAATGGGCCGCGGTAATGCAGCTCCACACAGTGATTCGTGGTTTGGGAGCTTTGGGCTATTCAATATCTGCTTTATTTTGGATTAAAACATAATATAAGTAAGTATAGACCAACATTTTATGGTTCAAGAATGATATTTATGATCGAATGCAACCGGGTAACCCGATTATGAACTATTTATGGTGCCAAGAGTGCATTTGCGTGGAAGCGCAAATCGTCAGTCGTTAACTGTTTATGATCGTTTAAAAAAAAAAAACGTTTAAACGTTTAAACCAACGGAAGTACAGACCGTATAAACGGATAGGAAATTAAACTCTCCCGCTCTATGCCTAACTTTTACAGTTTTGAAGCACACTACAGTGTCGCTTGGATTTTTTTTGCATAGCAGTGCTATTGTTTATTTTCTGTTAAAAGTTTTTACCTATTTGATGGCTTGATGGTGAAACCAGAATATAATTATCCCCTTATATTTTCCTAAGCTATTATTACTAGCGGGAGGCCCGCGCTTTCGCGCGGCTCCCGCTAGTTGATTCACTTGAGCGATCACTGAAAGAGAAAAGATCACTGAACTGAAATCGATCACGAAACAGAAAGGATCCTGAAACAGAAGCGATCACTGAACTGAAGCATCACTGAACAGAAATGATCACTAAAACTGAAGCGATAACGGAAGAAGTAACAATATGGCGAAACCGTCATAATCAAACCAGTGTAATACACAACTCATCAAGTCACTCCCGTATGATTTACACTTACCCTTCATCCGGGAATTAAGACACCCCCGGTCACAAAACACTTTTAGTTAACTCAATTTCCCCTATCTCTCCTGTATCTCGTTTAGTTACAAATTTTTAGTTCATTTTTCTCGTATTTTTTAAAAATAAATAAAAATGGCCAATATTAATCCCGTAGAAGTTTCCATTTAACTTTTTCATATGTCATATCCTCATTTTTTCCTCCTCATAATCCTCAATTTCCCGTATAAATTGTCTCAATCCTTGCAGTTTATGCATGCTCCCTCCCCCGTCGCACATCCCGTTGAGCGTATTTTTTTCCACCACTCAAGTTCCCGTATAGTCCAGCATATCCCGTGGCTTAGCCCTATGTAGGCCTACTTCCTTTTTCTAACTCAAACCGCAATCTTTCTCCGCGTACTTACTTACCGTATATTTCAAATTTTTTTCTCAAACTAATCTCAAAACTACTTCCCGCGTGTGGTTCGAACCCTTACGTTCCATCAACTCAAGCGCAATAATACATGAACTGTTATTAGATCATTATTTTCTTACCCACATCACACGTTAGTAATATAGCTTCGGTGGTTTTGCCCTACCGTACACAATGTATAAGACGCCTGTTACTTGCGTATAACCGTCATGACGTATCACGCGTAACCGTTGCGTACCGCAGATAGCGTCTCACGTGTAACCACCCGTCGCAACGCTCCACGCATACGCGCCGCGTAGTAACGCTTGCAAACAATGGTAATTTAATCATAGCAACCGAGACATTTTCGTTGATTTTTCAGATCATGTTGCTAAACGGATTTCGTCCAATCTATGCGCTAAACCGTCGGTACCCTCACGCCCTTTCTGTGAATTTGGCAATATGGATCGAACCTGACGGAGCCTTTTAAGCGAACATACATACATACATACATACCACATTTGGCAATTATAGTAAGATGCAAGAAACTGATTGGATAAAAAAATGGGTAAAATCTTATAAAATACATCCGGGTCCTCGGACCACTAGTGTCACCCTCCGTCGCAGTTTGTAAATGATAGGCGTCATATAACCTTTGACATTATAAACAAATGAGGGTTTGGGTACGTCTCCTAACCCAAGTTTGGTTTCCAGTGGAAACTTCAAACTTTCCAATTGAGGTCAAGTTTTAAAACATTTGCACCTCACATGACTTTGTCCTGTATGTGACTGTTGACAATATCAACACATGAGGGATCCAATGTTGCACCTATGACTCAAGTTGGTTCCAATAACTTTTCAATTGAATTCAATATTACTTTTCGTCTTCATTACAATTTGACCGCACATGACCTTTGACCATGGTAAATGTGACCTTTTGACCTAATCACAAATGAGAGCTCATGTGTTGCACATATGACTCAAGTTTGTTTAATCCATCTAAGTAAGTCGGATATTCAACAGCAAACATTACCCCTTTTTTCACACAGATGACCACAACAGACAACATTATCACCGAAACAACAACACAACAGTGGACAAGTGTCCCTATGGTCCGTATGCACAAAAATTACACCAGGTTTAAAGTTAAACCTGTTTAAAAATATAGTTTGTCCCAATTGACAGTTATGCACATTTTCTTCATAAGTAACTAACATATTTTAAAGATTAACATACACATATCCTCATTTCCCTAAAGGAAAGTGTCTCTTCTGGCAACTAATTTCCACTTAGCCCAAGTCTAAACGTTAGATCACCTGATGTAACTCTTTTGTGCATATGGACCTATGTGTCTTCCCTGCCTTAAGGCAGGCGACACAAAAAATGCAGTATTTGCTTTAAAGGAGGATGGTCCGATTTTAGTGTATAAAGTTTTCATCATCTTGATAGAATGGCCTTCACCAAAACCCCATCTGTAAAGTTTCTCTCGCCGATATTTCATCCGTTTTGATGCAAGAGCTAAGAAACGTGATTTTGTGAGCCCCAAAGAGTAACTGTGGTCAATTAATAATCGTCGACCAAAATGGCCCCATGTTCGCTCATAACTTCCAAAACAAACATCCTTTAGCCCTAAGATTTCACACGGTAAATGATAAAAATGATTTCTTCTAATACAATTTGACTCACGTCCTGTAAAATCTGGGGGTTTCTGGTGACTAGGCTATTAGCTATCGGGCCATGGGTGACCTTTAACAAACTCTCTCCAGGCTGAGTGCTACCTGTTATAATATGGTGGTTCACCACACATAACTTTCTGATGCATGACAATATATTAAACAAAAGCAAAAGGGTATGTGCTGAATAGGGAGTAGAAAATGATTACTACTGATTTCATGCATGAAACGAGCTCAGCCACCACATGCCAAATTTTTTGCATTTACAAGGACCATTACCCATCGCTAATAGCCTCATCCCCAGACGCCCCAGATTTTACTGGAAATGTTCAACATTTTGGTAACCCACATTATCAGAAGACAGCTAACTATTTTTCTCATTTACCAGGTGAATTCTTAGAGCCAAAGGATGTTTGTTTGGAAGTTATGCGCGACATAAGCACCATTTTGGTCGACCTATTTAAGTTTACACATCTCTATGGGCCACAAATCACGTTTTTAGCTCTCGCATCAAACGGATTGAAAATCAGGCGCGAAACTTTACAGATTGGGTTTTGGAATGAAGGCCAACTAACAAGATTAAAGCTTCATATCCTTAACTCGGGCCATCCCCCTTTAAGCAGGCGACCAAAAATGGCAGTATGAACTAAATATAATGATCATAACTAATACATCAGGAGTATGTCCCAAGGGTTTAGTTAGTTTTAAACCAGAAGTTTTAAATCCAAGTTTTGTCCCCGCTACCGGGGTGGCCGGATACAAACTCACACTCAGCAATACTGCGTGAGGATGAGCAAGAGATGATTGATTGGATGCCCTTCCTGACCCATCAATCCACAGCTATCGGCGGTTGGTAACTAGCCTTTTGGGGCAACCACGCCCACCATATAATGCAGCATGTGCTGGATTGCCACCATTAGCTCTCAGAGCTGACACCCGTGTGGTAGATCTTTCTTTGTTCATTCTCCAGGGTAACCAGCTAACCCTCCTCATCAGCTTTCCTTAGAAAACCCAATGGGGTGATGGGGTTTGGCCGCTGACAACTCGTCCCTGGGACAGGTAGTACTGGTTACCATGCTACCATTAGCAGGCCCTCAAGGAAACCTGACCTACCTGACCAAGGGTGATTAAATATTATTGATATGAGTAGATTGTGTAGTGTTTGAATTTGAATGCGATGAACATTGAACTGAACTTACTGTTTCCTTCATGTAGTCCCAGCTCCCTTTATTAATAATTGTCATCCTCATCGCTGTATTGTTTTGATTTCTTCAGTCATTTAACCATTTTCATTCCTTCACTTACTAAAAAAAGAATACAAACAAATATGCTATCCACATTTGCTGATAGATGGGGGTGTGTGATTGTGGGACGGTGGCTGCTACCCCCCTCCATCTATCACTTTGGGATCACCCTTACCTATAACGCCAGTGAATGTTTGTTTTGCATGAAAGGAAACGTAAAATGTCAATTGACATTACATTAATTAGCCCAAAATGGATTCTAGCCAGGCAAAAAAAAACACCAAAAACTAGATCTCTGGACCTTCCACTATGCTGTTAGATTGTTTCAACAGCTTCTTCTATTTGACTACATACAACCTGCTGTTGACTCTTTTCAACAGCGCTGTTGAACTCGACTTCAACCGCCTGCTTGTCATGTGACTTCAACAGCTGCTGTCAACTTGTCAAACTCACTTCAACAGCTGCGGTCCCAAGGGCTCCACTTCAAAGATTTTTGTCAACTCGATTTCACAGATGCAGCAACTCAACTTCAACAGCTGTCAATGACTCACCAGCCTGCTGCCACTCAACACACAACAGCTGGGGTCACTCAGCTCAACAGTTGGAAAAAGTAAAAAATCAAATTAGGAGGGGCGGTCCTATCATTTGGGTGTATTCAAGCTTTTACAGAGAGTAAGGGCTTACTACCTCATCTTTGGGTACACTATACTGATCCCAGCCCCCCGGTTATCTCCATCATATCCATCAAAGTAGCAGGGTGAAGAACTGTGAGAAAAGGGGAGCCTTAACATAATGAGTTAGAATACAAACTACTCATTCTTTGTCAATTTATTGTGCACCTGTCACTTGTGGGCAATTTACATTTTCCTCTGGGTCATTTTTTGGTTATTTTCTTTGACGTGCTAATATGAAAAATGCATCGGAATCCTCGGACCGCATGTGTCACCTGACATAGCGGTTTGTATGATCGGTCCTCATAGACTTTGAACCTTGGCATGTGCCCAACCAATGAGGGACCCAATGTTGCACCTAGGACTCAAGTTTGGTTTCAATTGAATTTCAACAAACTTTTCAATTTAAGGTCTAATGTGACATTTTCAGCCCTATATTACAAACATGACCTCATAATGACATTTGACCTTGGTAGTGACCTTTGACCTTGGTATGTGCCTTTGACCTTGGTATGTGACCACTGACCTCACAACATAAGCAAATGCAGGATCCCATGTTGCAACTATTACCATCAAGTTGGTTTAAAATCCATCCAAAGTATGCGGATATTAACAGGCAATGTTTAACCCTTTTTCACAACAACAACAGACATCAACCAACCATCAGTGGACAAAGTGATCCCCAAGTGTCCTTCCCTGCAAGCCTATCCGTTTTTATGTGGTAATCCACATCTCCTCACATCGTTTTTTTTTTTTCTTAGGCCTGAGACGAGGCAAATAGCTATAACAGGTAGATGACAGAGGCAAGGTAAAGCATGGTTGCCTTTGCCTGCTGCTCAAGCATTTAGTGTTAACCTTCTTTTTTGTTTGCCCATGCATGGCATCTGTTAGGGGGTTTATGCAAATACAGCAACCTTAAATCAAGGTTTGCTGATGCATTCACATCTCTTAATACTATTTATTTGGTCTAAAAGATCATCTGCTCAATTCTCAACAAATGAGCCTAACCTCTAAAATGGTTTTTTAAATAGAATTTCTGGAACACAACTCAAGAAGTCAGTATCTACAATAATTTTGAAAATATATTACTTGGTCTCAAGCATACCACAATTGCAGCATATTGAACTTATCTTCTAACCAGGATGATTAACAGTTGGAGGTTAACATCTGCCATGGCCGTTAAAGGTCCATTCATACTTTCACTGCACTACAAACATAGTTACAAAAATGGATGAAAACCCTCTCTGACTCAACGCAGTAGTAACACGGTTTAATTGCATTGCGCTGTAGCTATGTTGAGTCAGAGATGTTTTCATCCATTTTTTATGCCTGCATGCAAGTGCCGTGACATGAATGGACCTTTACACTTACCATAATCTGGTAACATCTGTTCTCCTTGCAAGCTCCACAACATCCAATGAGGCCAACACAGATGAACAGATCTGAACCCGATGACACGCCAGCAGGACCGACAAATATTAAGTTGTCAACGCTGCCTTTGATGGGACCAATGTTAGTTCAAGATGTGAACGGACCACAAGGAAGATCATACCTGCTGCAGCTGCCTGCAAATAAACATAGTTGAATCACGTGCTTGAAAATTTGATCTAACCCCGACGGGTCAAAAAATTCCAAAATTGGCCCGCACTCATAATAGAGTCCAATTCAATAATCAACTGTAGAAATTCATACTTTAATAATCTTCTTCAATGTAATGACCGGTTATTTTGAGATACTGACCGTCCCGTGATCTTGCTATTTGATGACAAAAGCAGCAGGCCAATTCCTGCTCCAAAGGCCGAAATGTGAGACGTCTACCCGATTTTGTTTTTGCTCGCTGGTCGCGTATTGGGCCGCATGGCGGCTGTCCTGTTAGCGTCATTGTAAAATTGAATAGGTAGTAGAAATTTATTTTCTTATTTGATATACCATAAAATTAGTGTGAAAAGACAAATGACTATCTATTTAGAATAAAGGGTTTCCAGTGTCAATTGGGCGCATAATGTGTCGAGGTCAGAAAAACTAAATAATGGGTGGGGTGCAACCGAGCCCATTATTTGAATTTTTTTTTCCTGGCGAGGATACCATTTGACCCATACTGACACTGAAACCTTTATTTCTATTCTATTACCTAAACAGCCGCTTCATTTAATAATAAAATGCATTGGCACCATTAATGCCGAATAATGGGCAGTAAACTGACCAATCAGAAAGAATGCTGCATTTTCAATGGGCAGCAGAGGTAATAGAATAATATATAGTCATTGTCTTTTTTCCACTATATTAATTTGTCCCATTAACTAAAAAACAATTTAAAAGGCTAAGGGCCTGATCATAGTTTTTGTGACAATACTATATATACGCGATAATGTTTCAACAACAAATATGTTTCTTTTCTATGTTTGTTTATGAAAAGGTATTCTGACAACAAAGTATGTTCAGCTAATATCTCCCACACTAAAGGGCCTTATTCCATTAACTGAAACAGAGTTGACATTATCTTGAACCCTGTAATGTTATCTTGACGGCCCTCTGGTTTCAAGCACTTAACGAGACGGTACATGAAACCTATAAGAAATCAATAATTCCAGGTCCAATACAACCCAAAACCAAGTTACGACAAAATTCCAGGTTGCGATGAATCTCTCACATACCTTCTCTTCCATATGCTGCAGTTTAATCAGGCTTGAAAAACCACCAATTAACGATTTGGGACGTATTTTGGGCAAAAATCAAATCCACATTTTTCGTCGAGTCCAAACCATGAGCAAGTGGGTGGGGTTACAGGTCAACCCTGTCATACCAGGGTTCCTACATTTGAACAAACCTTACTAAATGTAGGTATTGTTTGGAATGTTTGAATGCAACTTCGAACACGTTCGCGGTGGTGTCGGTCCAGACATTGTGAACGCACGGTAGTATCACGGTCAGTCGTTTAAAAAAAAATTTTTGAAAGAATTTAATCAAGATTTTTTCGAGCTATTTTTGGACCAAGAAGTATTAACGTGATATCTTTTCTGAATTGAAGAAATTTGAGGGTAGAATTTTTTTCAAACTAGAGCTATTTGGGCGGTCCTCCATTTAACTAAACAGTTGTGTTTGCATCATGTCATATCCATTGCAGGTCCATGTCATAGGTAGATCTATCTATCGTATTGAATTTGAAAAGGAAAACCTAATTACAACTGGAGATAGATGAAATTAACTTTATCACATGCATTTACTAACTGGTAGGCTTATTGTTAGTAGAAGAATAGTACACACTCTGAATGCATCCAATTAATCATTGTAGTGGGGGGGTGTGAAAAAACCCTAATTTAAAGAGTAGTTTACGAAACACATGGATACACACAAAACTGCCGCAAATTGGGCATGAGGAATATGAAATGCTTGTATTTTGCTTTGCTATTGGCATTATGGAACATAATTTATCAGAGGCAAATGTACTTCCAGAGGGATGAATTCTTTTGTCACTATAATGCATGTGCAACCGTGCAAATATTTTATTGGAATAATTGCATTGTGGGAAGAACTACTACCTCCTCAAATGAACGGACCATTTGGGGCGATTCCAGCATCAAGGACATTACACGTGGACCAAATTTTCTGCTTTAGTACAGTTATATAGGTTATTTATAAACTCTGCATTTGGGTTTGTTAATTGGTTTATGTGCTGAGGTAAAGTGTACCTTCCATTTTTGTTGGGAGGGCCATCGCTAATTATTAAGACAGGAGTTATGCACTGAGCGTCATGGAACATTTCGCAGAAAAGGCACGTTTTGCACACTATTGAAAGTTAACTCAAAACTCCCCTCCCTGACAATTTTTTTTAGAATTCATATATATGGTATTAACAACGGTGCTGATTAAGAAACTGAAAAAAATAAAAATATTAAAACCAAATTGTAACAGATCTTACACAACTCTAGTAGGTCACTCATAAGAACGTCATGGACAATACGCTCCCGACAACTAATAGTCTCTCTTCTAACTGTTGCTTACATAATAAGCTATGTTGCCCTTGGCAATTGGTAACAGTGTGAGGCAATTGAACTTCCTTATAAGGAAATCCATTTTACATATTATAATATGCACGATTTTATAATGGTACCTTATACCGCTGTACAAGCTAGTTTTTCTACGTCGATGAAAATGGAATCACTGTAAAGAAACAAATAGATGAAAATATATTTGACAATTTGTACAACTCATCAAAACTCTGAACTGTTTTTTTACATAAAAACCTTACATTTTCCTTAATTTTTCACATTTGGAACCAAAAGATATTTCCAGATTGCTTGATCTTGAATCTCACTCACGATTTTAACAGTTCACAGCAAACTTTTCAAACTTCTTATTTGAAAAACCAAATCTTTAAGTACTTTTTACCACTCACCAGCTTGCACTAGAGTATCTAGCAATCATGACGGCTGAGGATTGTAATGTGGTCTCGCTTCATGTGTGCTTTTTTTTTTTAATCGGAGCTCTACATTTCTTATCGTATGGTGCTGAATTTTTGGTAGGGGGTAGGAGTGGGGTTTGAGCCCGAAAAGTTACCAAGTGATCTTTTTAATACTTGTATAGCATCATCACAAACCTGTGATAAGTGCCTAGATGTATATTAAGCCTTATTTGATGTAAAATAAAATAATAGCCAAATAATGTTCTTAAACACATTAAAGAATTCAAATATAAAAAATTAAATTTGTCTTTTTCACACTCCATTATATTTTCATTATTACCACGATTTGACCAATTACCACTGATCCAGTGTTTGCTTGTATCCCTAAGTAGAGGTGGTGTTGGGAAGGGGAGATGGGTGTTTTGGGGAGGGAGGTTGGTGTTGGGAGGGATTGGCATTGGGGAGGGAATGTGGGTGTGGGAAGGGTAGATGGGGTTGTTGGTAAGGGGAGATGGGTGTTGGGAAGGGGAGAGGAGTGGTAAGGGGGAGATGGGTGTTGGAGTGGAGATGGGTGTTTGGTTGGTAAGGGGGAGATGGGTGTTTGGGAAGGGGAAGAGGGTATTGGTAGGGAAATGGTTTTGGGAATGGTTATTTTTTTTTGTGAAATTTTGTTTTGGTTGTTGGAAAGGGGATGTGAGTGTTATGTTTGTCCGTGGATTCGGTATGTTGTTGCAGTGGATATTTCATTTTTGATTGCTTATGTGTTGTTGGAACATTGATCTGAGGGTGTTCGTAAGGGGTCCAATTTGTGTTTTAATGGTGGTGTAGCTGTTTTTTTTCCCTGGACTTGGGTGTTTGTACTGAATTGGTTTGTTGCGAGGTTCAACTGGTCTGGTGGAACTTTTCTCTTTGTTCTTCAGGGGATTGTTGGATGTGGAAAAAGTTGGGATGTTGTGAAGGGAAGACGGGGTTTTGGGTTCGGGAAGTTGGGAATGGTGGGATGGGGTGTGCACGCATGTTACACGACTGCCAAAACGTGCAGCTCTCCTAGTTTGAATGTCTCTCTCATTACATGCCCACTATACTGAGCCTGAGTTCATGCACTCAAGAAGTGACAATGTTGGGGTCATACTATTTGCTCTAACAGGGTTGAAACTGGTGCATGAATGCGTCAGGCCTCTTACAGTGTTATCACAATGTAAGTCCATGACGCAATGTTAATGTCCCATGACGCGCATTTGCATATTTTTGCAGTTGTTTATGAATTCTTTTTTTTCTGCTCAAGGGATTGCTTATAAATGATAAACTAAAATAGGATTTGAAGTATAAATAATATAATCTTTTTTACTGAGGTGTAACAAAACTAACTAGCATAAAATGTCATGGACATTACTTCCATGTAAGTCATGGAAAACTTAACATAGAAATAACCACCCTTCAAAATGAGTAACGAACATTATGGAAAACGGGGACAAAGACTTAAATTAGTTTTTAGATATGAATGGCCCAGATCATTATTTCTTCATATATCAGTTGAAAATACTGTCTGTAAATGAATTTTCAATTTTTGGATGCCAGGACTAGGGCCGGGAAAATCCGCGTTTCAGAAGCGCGATTTCCCCCGTGCGATTTTCGCCAATCCGCGATTTTCCGCGCATCAACATTTGGACTTTCCCGAACATTTCGCGCCCAAATGTGCGCGATTCCGCGAAAACCCGCAACCTAAAAATCATGGATTTTTTTTCAACTGCCGACATCACAAGTCTAACTAATTTGTATGACATATTACCCTATTCTCTTGGCTAAAAAATTACCTACCTAATTTTCTAAATCATTTGCCATGTCCCCTTTATACCGACCTTGCACATCCCTTCAATGCTAGCCTTACTTATTCGAAATGGACATGTCCATTCTATCTGTTGTTTTTGTAGTCTCCATCGGGGGGCTAGGGGAAACCCCAAGTGTAAATTCATAATTATTATTAAAAATCATATAAGTCTGTTTCCCACAAATAAAAACTGGCACATTTTCGTGAAAAAGAATAAAATGTCACGTCACTTCAATTTCATTTCCTTCCCCAATATCAGTGGACTAGTGGACACACATAGACTCAGCAAACATGGAGTTAAGATATTCAATCACCCACCGTCCGTAAATGGCGTGTAGAAACACACTTCAAAATTTCGCCTTTCATATATTGTCCGCGCATCTGAAGAGATTTCAGCTTTTACGCCTCTCCAATTAGACTGAGTACTTTTCAGGATAAAATACTTAACCTCATTCACAGCTAAATAATATTGAGCTTCTATAGTGCGTTTCAATTAACTTTTGGCCATATTTTTCATCAATTCGGAGAAAAAGAAGAAACATGAACAAACATCATGAGAGAATGTTTGCTGGGCAAGCTTTGACCTACACTTTGGGCAGAACCAAAATCCGTAACTTATTGCTTAACTTCATTTCTATTCAATTTACCACCTACGTACCACCTTACCGCGTTTTCAGAAGAAAATTTAGTGTCACGCCTATATTATAATGTATACACTGGTTAGTTTTCTTGTGAGAGAGGACGGGTATTTGTCACTCAACCCCAAAACCGAATCGTGGAGTTGGTAACGCCTGGCTATAACAATTGCCCCACATACCGGGCCCATTGCAATATCTTTAGCTTCATGGTACTGAAGTCTATACATATTCCATTGGTCCTCTGATATTGGGAAAAAGAAATTGAGTCGATCATTTTATATATTTGTTAAGAAAATGTCCAGTTTTATATGTGCGGGAACAAGAACAGTTATGTGATCGTAATACTTTATTATGAATTTACACTTGTTTTCCCTTAGCCCCCCAGATGGGGACGACAGATTTGTTATCCAGTTGGTTATTTGGTCCACGTCCCATTGTCTACATGTGTCACTGGTCAATCACCGCGATGTCTTTGAATGCCATTACCATTCAACACAGATTTAACCACGCCTGATTCGCCCACTCACTGTCGTCTCATCAGTCACTGCCCAAATTTTTTTTATCTAAGATCTTTCAATAGTCATTACAATTTACATATGAAACCCTAACCGCCTGTGGTCACTATTTACTGGCCGTGTGTGGTTTCGACCACGTGTGTGAATGAGGTTTGGTACTAAACCCATATAGTTTATTTTATGCACAACGTCATTGCACGCACGTGGCAAAGAAGCCACCACGTGAGAAAAAGAGTTTCCCACGACGTGATACGTACTCGACGACAAAGCCGCCCCTTGTTTGGTGCCACGTGTCTTTGTATACTATTGGGGCTATGTACGCGTCTCGCACATCAGCATTTCACAGAATTACGAATAAATAAATCACAAGATAACGCCAATAATAATCACACACAGTTTCAAGTTATAGTAGGTATTAAATTGGGGGGGGGGTCATGCAACATTCATAAACAAAAATATATTCATGCGAATCAGTAATAAGTTTTCGTTTCAATATCTTGTCGATACGAACCCTGATTAAAGGTGGTGTCCGATTTATGTGTATGTGTCTCTACTTTATATGAGAGCCTGGCACTTGCACAGACTCCCCATCAAGTACCGGGGAAACAACTTGCGGTTTGGATGGGAGACGCAATAATGCACGTAGCAAAGCCCTATTCAATACTGTGCTAATAAAAGTGGTTTAACCACTAACCGCGTTTTTTTTGTTATATCTTGGGAATGAAATGGATTCGAAGGGCCAAATTCAAGGACGACACTGAAAAAATACAGCCTTTCATCGGATAGTCAAAATCGATACTACTTCCTCCGTGTAAATCAGGGGGTCCCAAAACGATCGAACAACGCACCTTTAAACATATTTACATGCAATATCAAAAAATAAAACATGAAACATGACACTGCAATTTTGACTTTTAATTTAATAATGACGGGAAATATTTTATTTCTGTATGAGTTGCGTCTGACCCCTACAATTTTCCTTTTATCCACTTTTTTACTAATCCAATACATCCCTACAACCTATGTTTGGAAGATGAAAAGATTGAACGTGTTTGAGAGAAGTTTGCACGTAATATCACCAAACCCCGCAGTATCGTAAGAGTCAAGATCATTTCTCATATCATTTTTTGTACGGAGATGCGCAAGTGTGCGTCTTCTTCATTTTCAGTTTTTGGTCGCGCATTGACGGCTGATATTCATGACAATGTGTTTTTCAGATTTATGTTCAGAGAAAGGTCACAGGTCGTATTTATCGTTTGCCGATTGGTTAAACGTAATTATGGAATTTAATTACCCGATGTTTTTTTCCATTTATTCCCTTACTTTCCTTGGCACAAAACACAAAACAATCATGCCGTTAATGGAATGAAGATTTGATGAATTTAGAAAATTGATTAAGCGATTTACTTGACAGCCCCCCTTGTTCTCGGGACGACTAACCCTCGCGCATTAATTGCATACACTTGATACCATGAACAGATTACAACAGTTTCACAATTGATTAAGTGTGCCTTCAAAAGGATGAACTAAACTCTTTCAATTCACTGGTAGAAGTGTCCGCCTTTTCAATCTCGTCAGGGGCGTATCCCATGTGGCCACAATCTCCGAGTAACAAAGAGCCATTACCTGTGGCCAACCTCGAACTCTGCTGGGACAAGAGGTGTGGGGATTTACAATGTATGCAGCCTTGCCGCGATAATTACATGATACACACTGAATAGCTCGTACCGCGTCTTGTACTTAATCTTACAAACAGTCCATACAAGAATTTAATGACGTTTTACTGATAAAAAATACAGAATTTGCTGTTTTCCCCCGTTTTTCCGCGCGAAGCGGGAATTCCGTGCGGGAAGGCAAATCCGCGCATAACATGTCTTATGTCATTTTTCCGCGATCCGCGGATTTTCCGGGCCCTAGCCAGACCACTTGCGTGGGAATCGCCAGTTTGTAGAATGCCTAGTGCCTATGGAGAAGAATTCCAAATTTTGTCCCCTCAGGAAAATGCCTCCGCAGCCTCTCTGCTTTCTCCCCCCCCCCCGCCCCCCCAAACCCCTTTTGTAAAGGTCTTGGGTTATGCTACTGTTTTTATACTGTCAATCAGCAATGTAAATGTGTTATTTTTATTAGCCTGCTATACATGTTCAATTCACGAATACATTGCGCGATATGTCGATGCCCCCCATTGATTTGGAATGCTGTAAAAATGCACGTCAATTAGATACAAACGCCGATAAACGGTCAATCACTCCAACAAGACCAAAATGAGCGCACTCTTTTTCGAGTTCAATACGCCCTTGGATAAGATCTCGCTACCTGACAAGCCGTCAATACGCATGTGTAAAAATTGGATGTCAACAACTGGTTGTCAGTAGTGTTGGCCGATCTTGATCGGCAAGATCGGAAATCTTCCCGATTTTGGTCTATCGGCTTTGAATCGGATCGGGAGAAGTCATCGGCTACCGATCTACCTCACCGATCTCCCACTGGACATAAAAGCCCAATTTACTAAAATCACATATTTTTAAAGCTTACCATTTATATTTTGCTATGTGACTACTACATTATATCATTATAAATTCGCTGGCACCCAAAATCCTGGTGTTGTCACTGTAATAATTTCTATCTGTTTGCTATTTTACGCATACTTCTGAAACGGAGGTTTTTTCCTGCGGGTGAAGATCCTCAAATACATGGAAAAGTCCACAACATCCTACGACGGACATGGAGCATGCGTACAAGGTCATTGCAGCCATTGTATGGCTGAAAAGAGACGCCACGTGTGGTTTCCTCATACGTAATTCATCAGTATATGTAAATTGCTCATGTTCTTCATTAAAAATTTCATGTGTTTGCTCATTTGATCATATTAACTCTTCAACATTATTTAAGTATTTAATTTATATTAATTTATATAAAATTTTTTATTTTTTTTTTTTTTTTTTTTTTAATTTTTTAGGTTTTTTCTTTTTTTAAATAATTAAAAGGATAATAGTAAATAAAAATTAAAATAAAATATAACTCAAAATAAGTTTTTTTAAAAAAATGACAGTAAAAAATAATCTAAAATTTTTTTTATATACACACTATTTATTCTCTATGGGGATTTTGTTATAGGGAAGCTCTAGCAATACCCAATCACTATCTCTAAAATTAAAAGTCCTCTAAATGACGTCATCAGTGACGTCATCACTTTCAAAGTTTTTATATTTTAAAGGGGAGGCCGATTAAAGGATATTAAGTTTTTCATCTTAATAATGGCATTCACCCCAAAACCCCCATCGTAAAGTTTCGCGCCCGAAATTTCAATCCGTTTTCATGTGATAGCTAAAAACGTGACTTTTGTAAGCCCCATAGCGAACTGTGTAAATTAATAGTGGTCGAGCCAATGGGCACAATTTCGCCTCATAACTTCCAACCAAATATCCTTTGCCCTAAGATTTCCACAGGATAAATGAGAAAAATAGTAGCTTTCTTCTGATACCAAAATGTTGACCACTTTAACTCACTCCGTAAAATCTGGGCTTACTGGGGACAGGCTATTAGCGATCGGGGCCCATGGACCTTAAACTATGCAAATACCACCAAATTAAAATTAAATAAAAAAATAATACAATATATTTTTAAAAAAAATGACAATTTTTGATTTTGTTTATATAAAAAATCTTTTATATACACACTATTTATCTCTAGGATTTGTATAGGGAATCTAGCATATACACCCTAATCACTATAATCTAAATTAAAAGTACCCTAATGACGTCACCAGTTAAGTCATCACTTTCAAAGTTTTTATATACTACCTTAACTAAAATCTTTCACCATACGCACCTTTACATACCGCACCTACATATCTTACTACGACCTACACACATGTCCATACGGAACTATACTTAATGGTGCACAGTAGCCAATGGGAATAAAAAGGCACCGACCGCAATCGAATGAAAATGACAACGGCAGTAGCCTCCTTTGCATTATTTAAAGTAAAAACAGAACTTCAATCCCATGTAACATTCAAACATAAACTTTATCACAAAATTCCACGCTTTAGCTGTAAACCACCTCAGCGTGGATTCATACACAACGGCGCTGAGTATGACCTCTCAGCACACGACGTGCCACGTGCCCATGCTTGATACATAATAGCTGCACAGTGGGGTTAAATAATTGATTTGATACACTATCTAAGCACGCTAACTCAACATAACAGAAACACTTGTTTTATTTACGTTAACAAAATAGACCACTGGCTGCTGGTAAGTGTAAGATCGAGCACTTGTTTTGGACGTAATATCCATAGACTGTCCCATGAAGATTGTTTTCAACTCGTGAGAGGGTAAATGGTTGAGTGTGTGGAATTTCCACTGCGATTTTGCGCGATTTCTCATTTACAATATACTCTGAATCGGGATCTGATCGGTTCGATTCAACAATTTTATGATGGCGATCGGCAGTACCGATCTGGGGCTGGATCGTCCATCACTAGTTGTCAGCGTGTCTCGCAAATCAAAAGGCCTATATTTAACATAAATTTTTCAATCGCTCTATAAATATTAGACATTGTTTTGGCTGGAATTTGCAATTGTCTGAACAAATTTGACGAAATTCCATTGTCACATGTACCAGGGACCATGGGGACAGGTCCTTTTTTCAAAATATCACTTATGTAAATCAAGCTTTATTTAAGTCATGTCACCAACCTACAAATTTGGCCTAACATTCCATAGAGGAATAGTGGTACAAAAATGGTGAAATCGGAAGAAGCATTGTCACGAGTTACACATGTCTAGGGGTCCGGGAGAATCCCCCAGCGTTTGAAAAACTCAAATTCCGGGCGCGATTTTCGGCAATTCCGCGTTTTTCTCCGGGCAACCGAACACGGCAATTCCGCACTAACCGCGCAAATCCGTCATTCCCCCCAAGATAGTAGTAAACTGATTCAATTACCAGAAGTATAAAATTAATCTACTTTAATCAAACAACAATCCCGTTGCCCGATCACTTAATAAACCCAAAAATTAAATAGTTAAGAATAAACGATACGCAACACCTGACACCTAATTAATACGCGACGCCCTGTCTCACATCCGTCTGACGCCTTAGTGATTATGATCGCCGATCTCTCAAGAACCCTCGTAACCTTGTCATCAAGTAATTGAAGTAGTCTTCTTTTGTTGACCGTACTTAATCCAGTGACATCATACTTTACCTCCCAGGTCCCAGCGATCCTCACACTGCACAACGCTTCAGTCTGTTTTCGGGTTACACTATTTTGCAAGCCGCGATTAATTGAGCTATGTATAGATCATATGACATGTACGTCGATAGTATTTTTTGAAACAGCACAGTATAAACTCTTTTGAGACTGGCAGCCAAGTTGTAAAGCGTGCAGCTAACGATTTTGATAGAAGACCATCCCGGGAATCCCATAACCAAAAGGTGGAAAAAAAAATTAATTTTGAATTTCTAATTTAATTATTAATACTTTTAATTTTTTAGGTTTTTTCTTTTTTTAAATTTAAGCAATTTTTTAGCGCTTTTATGTTCTTGTCCCGATTGAGTATTTCCAATAAGCAACTATTTTACCCCCCAACCATTAATCAAATGGATCAATCCAAACATTTACAGTAAACAACAGTTTTACTATTCATATGTTACTCGGAGGGGGGACTGACCGTTGCAAGTAAAACAAGAATAAACACTGTAATTAAGTCCCCGGATTATTTTATAAAAATCATTTAAGAATACAAACCATATTTGAATTCCAAAAAAATATCTTGGTTTTGAATAAGCTAAAAATGTCATTTTATCAAGAAAAATCGTAATGGCCGTCTTCATACAGCGACATTCGCAACGTGCCTGGCCGCAACATTTGATACAATGCACTAAATAACAGGAATTATTTAGAATCTTATCTGGTATTGCAATTGCGATTAGAAATTACACGTGGGTTATCAATTTATCATGTTTATATACGTGTGGTCATGAGCTGAAATGTCATAAATATCATTTAGTTTCAAAACTATCTTATGAACTTTTACGTTCTTGGGGGGGACTTTCCCGTTCGTTCGGCAATCAGCTCAGGGTGAGCAAATCAGTTCAACTTCATCGCCATGCAGGATATGGACAGCTAATATCTTGCTATCATGGATGTTATTTTATGATGATAGCAACATAAGATAGCCTACCATGAGCGGATTTATAAACTATTCAATGCTTGGCTGCAGGGTGAATTAAACCTTCTATTCACCATTGTTTTTAATTGTGTTCGTCCAACTTTTTATCATGTTGCTGCCCTCCCATGCGTCTTGTGATTCTTAAAGGTCCACGAGACCGCACACAAGTTTTGACTTTGGACCCCTTCAACATGAAGACACACGATACCGCCAGGGATTATAATGCAATCGAGTAAGTGAGCACTCAAGGTTGAATAATTGACGGCCCATCACTGGTACAAACGGTGTGGCCTTCCATTTCTTACCGACATATCCCTAGGTGGTCTACTACAATACCCCAGTAACAAAGAGAGCAATTAGATTGTGCTTGAATCGCGGCATGGTGGTGCAATGCAACCACACCCTGATCATCGGAGTTGCATTCGACCGCCTTGCCGCGATAATTAAATTATCAACTTGCCGACCAATCGATTTTCTTGCAACACATTTTGACACCGTTAAGAAAAACGTCGGGCAGAAGTTCAATGACCTTTTCTGTATGAAAAAATACGAAATCCGCTGTTTCTTTCCTGTTCTCTGCGCGAAAACGTAAAATCCGCGCGAAAGGCGAAATCCGCGCATAACATGTCAATTTTCCGCGATCGCGGATTTTCTTCCCGGACCCTACAAATGTCACACCTGGGGACAGTTCTGCTAGCATAACCTCCACATTTGTCTTGAACAGTTGTATGACAATGTGAAGTTATGCAAAACCACATGGAATACCTTTCCCCTGTTACCCCTACCGCAACTTTGTCGATCTCCAAATCCCTCTAAATGTACGTGATCAGGGTTAGAATTTTGTCGCTGACTGTGCGAGAATCAGTTCTTGATCCCTCCCCCAAAATAAATTTTGCGGAATCATCTAATTCACTACTGTGTTAAGTGTCTAAAGTTTTTTTACGAGAATCAAACATTTTAATTCACGCAATTCAGTTTACGAGAATCTTGCGAGAATCGATTCTAGGATTCTCGCCGAAATTCTAGCCCTGGATATATCCCCTGTTTTCACTATCAAACACACCTTGAGATCCTATAAAATGCGATGACATAGGTGAAAAAAACTTAAAAACAATTAGAAATTAAAAATTTTGAAGAAAATTGCGACTACAATCACTTCTGGGGCATGAGAACGGTTGTTTTCTCCGAAAATGATGATTTTCGACTTTTTTAGAAGACAAATTTTGAGGATTCACTATTTCAAAGGTAATTTATTATCTAAGAAATATATCAATTCGATTCTGAATTGCTTTGATATTTTGTTCGTCGTCTGCAGTCTGCAAACTTGGCTTTGAAATGGCCTGCTCATGCTGGTAACAGGGGAAAAGTATTCATGGTTTGCATACTTCACACCTGTAATGACAACATGGTAAGACATCTTACAGAACTAACCTGGGGACACCATGTTACAATGTGGACAGTAGCTGAAGTCACCTTATTTAGGCTTATTTGAAGCAAGTTTTTGGAGAACTTATTTTGACGCCAAATGTTCGTTTTTAAGTCCAAATTAGCTACCATGTAAAATGAGTACCAAATGAGGTTAACGATGTAACAAGGGGAACAAACCAAGGTCCAACTTCGTGAATGGGGGGACCCAATTACCAAAAAATCCCCTCATCAGGCGTAGCACAGCACAAGACCACCAGAGTGATACAAAGCGTTCATGCTTCAACCTCAGATTCAACTTACGCACGCCTATGCCCTACTGCACATTAGGCCAAGGGAATTTGATTCTTATTTCCTGTTGGGCACGCATCATATTTGCCGCTGTGGCAAATATTTTCATTATTTTGTTGAAAAAAGTTTTTTTCTATGAAACCTTGAAAATAAAAACATTTTCAGTTGCTCAAAATTTCAAGCATCGCTTCCTGTTTTCAGTTTAAGCATTTTAACTTGGGAGGGGTGTCACAGTATACCTAATAATGAAGTTCCTCCAAGTTTGTCCCACTTGTCATAATACTGGTGCAAAAACTGTTTTTTCAAACTTTTGAAATTTAAAAATGTTAATTTCTTTGATCAAACGTTTTGGAAACTTGTTTTATGTAATAAAATATAAGGTTCATACTAGTGTATTCAAGGTGCCTTTAGGTGTAATAATGAATCCCAGTGAAATATGCAATGACAGCAAATAATGAATATGAAATCGGACCTCATCACCTTTTAAAAATCTCAAACAGGAACTAATAAATCAAATTCCATTGGCCTTACAGAACATGCGCTTCTGCTGGGGGGCAAGGATACGCAAATACGCAGTGTTTTGGTCGTTCATGTGGAGTGTTGTGGACCCCAGATGATTTAATACGATTTTACATTTTTTATTATATTCATGTTTTTATCTCTCTGTCTAATGCCTTTTCTTCCTCCAGCAAGACTACACCAGCATTTTTTCCGGCCATGCCCGCCAGACAGAACCATGACAACCGCTTAAGGAAATACACAGACGCCTATTTCACTTCAAAAAGCCTGGAATTTTGATGGCCATTATTTTTTAATTGTTATGTGTCCTATGGTAACTAATTGTACATAGAGAACCAATAGGAAAAGTTTAATAAATTGTGCTACACTTGCATGACTTGTAAATTGTATTGTAGTTGTTGACATATCAATTATCATGACATTGAGTTTGGCATAACATTTACTAGTACAACGGATCATACTGAAATTTCTGGGCATTTAGACAGAGTCCTTATCAATAATTTTTGCATGTCACATTTACGATTACGGTAGTCAACTCGTGAGCACGAATCCCGACAAGATTTCTCCAAAATACAGACTTAATATTTATTTTCACTCACATCGTACGAAACAGAATTGCCCGAGATAAATAACAAGTACAAGCCAGGTGCATGAATAAATACTTACTGCGGCCATTACAGGTTATTTTTTCTCTTAGTGTATGTGTCATTGAATTCCTTCCGACGCAGCACTGCGTCGACACGTCTACTTAACTACATACTATACTTGTCTTGTCTGAGTATGAAGTGACGACGTGCGCGCGTATACACAGTGCCGCCTTTCATTGCCTGCGCTTGTGCTTTACCTACGCACGCGCTTAAAGTCGGTACAATGTATACGCCCCGTCGCTACTTCATACTTCGAGCTGGTCAGAGTATAGTTACATTGATGGCTACGCTTTTCAACTTGTTCAAATGCATTATTGCCCTTTACAGAGATTTGAGACTGAGTGACATGTTCTCATGTACAATACGGGCGCACACCACTAAAACGCTCCATTGAATACACGTAAAAATACCAACAATCCGCTCCCGCTTGATTCACCCCGCGTGACAATAATTTTTGAATATTATGAATTCATTTCCCCTATAGATCACAACTAAAACTTTCGATTAAGTTTCATTTTTTTATATCCATTCTAGTAGAGATTTAAGAAAGGGCATATGAACAGCAGCGCCACCACTATTTTTAGACGACGTGTCACGCCTCATAGCCGCTTTCGCCCAGGGCCGGAAGTCGAGGTAGCCTAGTTTCTACAACCGAATCGAATTTCCAATTTTGTGATAATCTCAGCCCGATGTCAAGCTATACTCTTTTTCAACTTTTATTATAATATAACACCCTCACACTTATGATCCCGGTCCCCACAAGGAACTGACTGCAAAAATCAAACATGTTTGTCCATTTTACCGGAACTACTCCATTCCCCCAAACTGTAGTTATTAGTGTTGTGAGCCCTTCGAACACACTTGATAACAGTGTTTTTTATTTTTTTCTGATTTTTGACAAATAGGGGACGTTTTTTAATAAAAGTGTCATTTTTTGCTTGCCCCCCACGGACACATGAAAAGGGAGTATGGGTCTCCAAGTAATTTGATATATATTCTAAAATATCCCATTTTTTGTGCATTTTGGCCGCCTTTTATACTGCTTTTAACCCAAAGAAAACAGCGGTTTAAAACACTTTTGTTGTGGAACAAGTATGATTTTGTGAGATTCAAACAATCGTTGAATTATCTTCAAGAAATGAAATAATACATCGAAACACAACCCCCCTCACTTAATTATGGATATGCTTATTTCACTGACAAACCCGCCCCCCCCCCCGCTCCCCCCGCATCGGCTGTCACTAAAGCGCGTGTGGCAGGATTGCCGTGCCAATATAAGGGGTGGGGTTGGAGAAACTATTAAATTTTCGCATCTTTGATGAGCTCTTTTTCTACTTCTTTCTTCTTATAACATATTTAATATTAAGTCAAAAACCCTAACAATGTTGTTTCTTCTGAAAAACCTCTAGGGATTTGGTGGAGTTAAATAAATTACATGTTAAAAAACTCGAACGTCAGACGCTTTTTTTTGGTCAAAAAATGAGGGAAACGCGGTTTGACATCTCGCTTCCTCCTTAAAACAAGAAAGCAAAGCGACCTTGTACTTTGATAACCTAAGCTATTCAAATGAGTCTTTTTTAGTCATAAACACACCCCACGCGCCATTACATTGAAATTTCAATGTACTTCTTGATTTCGCGAGCTGTCAACAATCCATACTCAATCGATTTGAGACAAATTGCAGTCTATAGCGAAAACACGGCATCACTCGCCATTTTCATGAGCACCTGTCTTCAAGCCCTTTCTTTGTAAATCGTAAAAAATTGGATTTGTTTCAAATTCGATTGATCAAATATAGATGTCTAATTGTCAAATCTCAACAAAATAAATAATTTGAGGTCTTTTGGCATACGTCGAAATCGCAAAAATATTCACACTCCCGAATAAGCTTTAGAAGGGCGCACACCACTAAATCATCGCTCCATTTAAAATACATGTAAAATACCACATCGCGCCGCTGATTTGCACCCCGCGTGACATATTTTGAATATTTGAATTCATTTCCCTATTAGTCACAACTAAAACTTTCGAATGAGTTTCATTTTGATATCATTCTAGTAGAGATTTTAAGAAAAGGCATATGAACACGCCACCACATTTTGAACGACGGTAACGCCTCATAGTCCTATCCTCTTTCGCCAGGGCCGGAAGCGAGGGCCTAGTTTCTAGACCGAATCGAATTTCCAAATTTTGTGATAACGAGCGATGGTCAAGCTATACTCTTTACTTTTATTAGAATTAACACCTCACTAGGTATCCGGTCCCCAAGGCTGCAAAATCCCAAACATGTTTTGTCATTTTAACCGACTACCTACCATTTCCCCCAAACGTGGAAGTGATTTAGTGTTGTGGCGCCCATCGACGTGGAATTGAGGTGGCGTTGGTATCTTGACTTGAGCTTGTACTGTGAAATACGATCAGACTATCCTAGATAGCATGTTAGGTTTTCCAACCTTACTTACCCAAAAAATAAGGCCTAGAGCCATTAGAGGACTAATCTCGCGGGGGCATACATTGCACACCCCGCCATAATTGTTTTTGTAAATTTTAATCTAATTTTAAATAATATGACTTCTGCTGGTTTTCGGTTCAGTCTGTTTCCTTCGTGATCGATTTGCGTTTTCAATGAGATGACGGCGTAATCATGATCAATGTGATAATGACTAATTCTAACTTCATGTAGAGTTCATATTCGCTACGGTTCAGATGTACCGGTTGTGTATACGGTTACTCCCATGCGTTACCTGGTATCAGTAGTCTACAACAAAGTGACTAAAGAGGCTAAAGTTGGTTTGACGTGTGTACTGCCCTCTTTTTTGGCAGATGTTTAATTACAGTGGGAAGAGTCAGACGATACGGCCTTCATCCTTCCTCTCTTCTCTTTCTCTTTATTTTTTCATTCGTTTTTTCGTTCGTTGCGTTTTTCAGTTCGTTCATTTCACTTCAAACAACGGCTGTTCTTCCCTTGAGGCCGTGACAAAAAAAATCAAAATATACAATAGGCCCTACATAATAATAGCAAAAAATAAGAAAGGTGCTTGTTCCGATTTGTATGTATTTGTTTTTACCCTGGTCTACCAACAGGAAGAAGAGATACTGGAGGGCCTGGCACTTTTAGGGCCATACGCCCTGCGCTCATCAACAAATTAAACAAAAACCGTGGAACCCTTTTTGCGGTTTCGATGGTAGAAGCAATAAGCATATTATTGTAAAGCCCTATTCGATACCTGTTGCTAATAAAGTACATTGTGGTTAACCACTAAAACGGCGGTTTTTTTGTTTATATCTTGGGAATGAAATAATTTGGGGCTCAAATTTCACGGACGACAATGAAAAATACGGGACGGCCTTTCATCTGAAAGATAGTACTCCCGAATAACAGTGGGGGGTTCCCAAAGACGATCGGAGCACGCACCTTTATTATTCACGCCTGAAGATAAATAAACTTGTAACGATTTTTTTAAATGAAACCTCTTTTGCTTCTGAATTAGCCGTGTGCTAACCAACACTTAGAAACACACTAAGCGGATCCTGTGGAAAAGGCTCGTTTATAATGTTTTTATTATTTTATTTTTTCTATAAATTCTGCGGGCAAGACTTGGACGGTTTCAATTTTCATCTTTATTTGGGTGTTCAAATCTCAGCTGGGGTAATTTTCAGACTGGTGATGCAGTTAAACAGCGTGCAATGGGAGCACAAAATGAAGTTCACCTCCTATCACCCCCTATGTTGGACCTGGTATTTTGCGAAACAGATTTCATAAGCACTAGAGGAGGAGCAGAATATCATAGGGGCCTTATTTAAGAAAAGGTTTGACACCTTTGGTAGTTAGTATGGACCCTCTACATCAATGCTAGATAGGTAGTACTCTCAAATTGTGGTATCACTTTTTCAATAGGGGCCAATTTAAGTTTACACAGGGGTCAAACTTTTACAATGCCCCAATCAGGTTGAAATGTATGCCATATTGTCCATCTAATCATAAGGATTCCAAAAATGTATAGTTTGTACCACCTACGACCATTGGTTTTGGAGTTATAAGGTAAAATGGTAAAAAAAGGTCAATCTCAATTTGTACAGGGGTCAACATTAAAAGTTAATCTGATTATATTTTAAATACTTGCAAGTTATTGCCTGAGGTAAGAGGACTCCTAAAATGTATAGTTTGTATTATGTTAAATGCTTACTTACTGAGATAAGGGTCAAAGAAGGTCAACACCAATTGGATATGTTGACCTATGACCTATTTTGTCCTACTTGAAAAAGTGACACCACAATTTGAGAGTACTACCTACCTAGCGTTGATATAGAGGGTCCATACTAACTACCAAAGGTGTCAAACCTTTTCTGTAGTGAGGGGTAAACGATGACGTTTGACCTGGGTCCTAGCTCCTCCACTACACTAAATAACTACATCAGCTGTACCCTCATACAAAAAGTCATCCAAATAAAAAGGTTCTAGAACCCAAAAATGTTATGTAACCTGGTATTTTGTGTCGATTTTTTTTTCAAATGTGATCAGGGTGGGTCAGTGGATGTCTGATGACTGGTGAGTTCACAGTAGGTCAGAGCGTCCGTTTCAGGGTGGTTTAATATGGTCATGACAGGTATGGTGGTCGGGGTGGGTTGACGGTATCAGCTATAATAGCCAGCCCCGGTGTTAATTGTGTCACAATGGTTAAATGGGTAATGATGATGGGTACAGTCGGTGAGTGAATGGTCGAGGGGGGGTGGTCATGAATGTCTGATGGGGTCAGGCGGCAGGTTGCCAATGGGTGTTAATGGAGTCAGGGTGGTCAATGGGTAAGAAATACAAATTGACCTAATGCGGGTTGATGGCTTTTAGTGTGGTCAGGGTAGGTCCAATGGGTGTGTTAATAGGCCAAGGTGGGCCATTGGATGTCGAGTGTGTGTCAGAATGTCAATCGGTTTTTATGTGGTCCAAGATGGTCAATGGTGTTTAATGGGGATCAGCTTTAATTGGATGCCAGATGGTCATTATGTGTCAGACCACCCGGGCAGGTCATGGGATCAGGATGGAAAATTGGTGTCTGGAGTCAGGGTGAGGCATGGTCAGGGTGGGTCCAGTGGATGCCTGATGGGGTCAAGGGCCCGGAAATCCAGGGTCAGGGTTGTCATGGATATTTAATGGGTCATGGTTGGTCAGGGGTTACCTAATGAGGTAGGTGTGTTTTAATAGGGTTAAGATGGGTCAGTGGGCATTATATGTGTCAGGGCGGGTGACTGGGTGCCTAAGAGGGTCAGTGTATCCATCACGCGCAGACCCGGGCTCGACCCACGATCCCATAACACCCATTGACCCACTCTTATATCCCATTAAAATGCTCATTGACCACCTTGACCACCAGACATCTACTGACCCACAACTGACCCATTGGCACAGAGGCATCCCCTGACCCACCCCAACCCCATTTAAAGCACGCATGCCCTAGTCCCACCTGCACACACACTTATGTCTCAGGTACCGTCAGACCCACCCTGACTGCAGTGACTCACCCGATCCCTTTTACAACTGGTTTTACCGAGCTTTACCTGAGGGTTACCCCATCCCCACCCCCGGGAATACGTTCTAAAGCATCACTTATGAGTTTGTTACCATTGGAGACGAGATTGGATAGCTATATAGAAGATTGCTATATAGTCTTTTCATTGATACCCAAATAAGTAACCTTGAATGGTGTTAACCAATGACATCATGAAGTCTGCAAGTGGAAAAAAAATTTACGCTTCCTCCTCTTCCTCCTCAGATACAGTGTATCATAAGCAACAATCCAATTTTGCACCAACAAAGGCAGGAGATAAGATTTTCATGCGGTTTTCAACTCTAAATGATGGGCCAATGAAACACAAACTCGTTTTAATATAACATTGAGTTGTAGAGAGCCACAATAGGCAAACACACATTCCATAAACAATGAATACCACACAATATTCTTGGACGGCATCCCCACCTCACAACTTTGACGGCATATCCTGACCTCGGCGAAGGTGCTTCTTTCTTCATTTTCAGCCGTTTTCATCCACGCGGGATGAAGGCCTCAGCTGATGTCTCCAGTTCTCCGTCTCTCCCTGCATATTTGTACCAATTAATTTCATTCCAAATTGTTGTTTTCACATCTCTCCATCTCTTTTCCGTTTTGCCTACCTGGTTCTTTAATCCATCATGGTTGTCCATATAGATCATGTGCTTCCTCTTCCCATCTTCCCTTCTAGTGAGATGGCCAGCCCATGTCCATTTTACGATGTTTTATTACTTCCATTCTGTCCTTACCTTTGTCTGTTTCCCTTAAACAAATCCCTTATCCATTTATTTTAAGTTTTTTTTGTTTGCTTGTGATCTTTGTATGTTATGTTAACATACTTCTTTTCTTTCCATGTTATGTTGAGGCGGAGGCTGCTAACTTTCTTTCCATTGTGATGAAATAGGTTCTGATTTTGTTTTTACATGTGATTAGACCCCACTCTAATGTACAAACACTTGTCTAATCACTCAGTACTAGGCCTATGAGTGACCTGAGAACGTCAATTCATTACTGGAATGATATGTACGTAAGACCAACATCTGTTTTTTATATACCCCTGTATGCCTTGTCTTTCTAGCCTATCGCTAGTCCTAATGTTATTTACAAATACTCGGCTAATGTCGTGTCTTAGGCTCTCAATTTACCGAATGTTTACAGTAAAATATCTCTCTTTGCATGCCAATGTAGTTTTAACTTAGGCAAATCACCTATTTTACATAAATATTTCTCATGATGTGTCATTCTATGGTTCAAGCGCCTAGACTAGCCCTAATTTTTGTGTAACCGATTCTCAATATGTCAGTATAGTTAGGCTTAAAAATCACCTAATGTTTACTAAATATCTCCATGTGTGTCATTCTATGTCAAGCCTAGCTCCTAATGTTAACATAAATAATCTCTCAATGATGTGTCATTCTATTCCAAGCAACTAGACTAGCCTAATGTTGTATATGTCAGTATAGTTGGGCTTAGAAATCAAACCTAATGTTTACATTAAATATCTCTCAATGATGTGTCATTCTATGTCAGCCCTAGACTTCCTAATGTTTTGTACACGATGCCAGATATGTCATTATAGGTTAGGCTTAAAAAATCACTATGTGTTTACAATAAATATCTCTCATGATGTGTCATTCTAAGTAGAAAAGCCAGACTATATAATTTATCTATGCACCATGTCCCATAGACGTGGCTCCTGGAACAAATTTAGACCATCTATTCCGATCTTGCGCTCCAAATATTCTTGTTTGAATTGTGCACTTCCCTGTCTGTTTGTGCTGCTACAGTTGCCAGAAAAAATGCTTTGGGTAGGCGGATGTTGTTCATTCTGCACAAGTGACCAAACTGCAGCTGCGAGGCAGCGATGGCGACTAGGATCCTTTTTGTTTGAAAGTGGCAGGAGGAGATTCTTGACAGAACTTCTTCATTCCTGATCTTATCCTTCAAGCTGAGTAATTAGGATTTTTCTGTAGCAAGCAGCGCATCTCAAATGCTCCACCACCTTTCTTCTTCATATGCATTCTTCCTTTCAGGTTTCAGAGCATACAGAAGCACTGGGTTGACTAGTGAATAACCAGTCGTACTTTTGGTGGAGAGTGAGAATGTCTTTATCACTCCAGTCTCTCTGTAATTTCCCTAGTGCTGTTGATGCCAATAATTATCTGCTTTTGATTTTCAGCTGGTGGCGTCGGTTGATGGTGTTAGCGTTACTCCCAAATACTTGAATCTGTTAACCTGTCAAGTGGTGAACCATCAAGCGGGATCTTTACTGGGAGGCTGGGGGGGGGGGGGGGGGGGGGGTGGGGGGGGGGGGGGGGGGGGGGTGGGGGGTGGGGTGGGGTGGGGGGGGGTGGGGGGGGGTAAAAAAATTAAGGGGGGGGGGGGGGTTCAGTCACGGCCGGATACCAAATAGCTTTTGTTTAGGATTACTGACCTCCATCCCATATTTCTTGCTAGCATGATGCACTTGCCAATAAAGGTTTGCAGATCGTCCTATGAGTCAGCTGAGTGGAGAGATATATCGTCAAGAAAACGGAGGTCTTTTCATTTGTAGCCATCCACGTTTATGCCCAGTTTTTACAGTGCTCAAAGGCTCTGCGAAGATTATTCGAGAAAATAGGTGAAGAGGTTGGTGATAGAGAGACATCCATGGGCGCACGCCAATAGTTGGTTCAAACCCACTTGTAAGCGTGTTGTTAAGTCTGATGCAAGCTTTTAGCCTTGGTTATAGAGAATTCTCTGATGATCGTTCGATCAGTTTTGAGGACAACATAATGAAGCCTTCACTGTAAAGAGGCCATCGTGCCATACCTCGACGAATGCCTTTGTAATCAATGAAGACCAGCAAAAAAACCTTTCCTCTTTCTCTTAGCGATGTTGATAGGGCTTCAGGGCGAAAGACTTGTTCAATTGTGGAGCGGCCAGGTATGAACCCTGCTTGTTCGTCTGCTGATGATTCTAATAGGGCTTTCTCCGGCTCCTGTATAATTCCAGACGAATTTTGAGGAATGGGTAATCAGGCTGATGGTCCTGTAGTTCTTACACTTGGTGATGTCTCTCCCTTCTTTGGCATGGTAAGAATGATAGATTTGTCCATTCTTGGAATGCGTTATTTATCCAGATGTATTGAGATATTTGCAATTGGCAAGATGCCACTCATTGACTAGCCTAGACTAGCCTGAATGTTTACATAAAATATCTCTCAATGAGTGTCATTCTATTCCAGCCTTATAGACTAGCTAATGTGTATATGTCAGTATAGTTGGGCTTAGAAATCACCAATGTTTACAGAAATTCTCTCAATGATGTGTCATTCTAAGTCAAGGCCCTGACTAGCCATAATGTTGTATTGTCAGTATAGTTGGCTTAGAATCACCTATGTTACATAAATAGCTCTCAATGATTGGTTGTCCTTCTATGTTCAAGCCCTAGACTAGCTAATGTTTTCTAATAAATATTTCTCAGTGTCATCTTTGTCAAGCCTAGACCTAGCTAATGTTGGATAAACAATGTGTTTCAAGAATTCAAAATACTCTAGCCAACCAGCTCGCCTTATCGCTTCTTTTTGATGGAGGTAGTTCAGTTACTTACTGACATGTGATTTATGCAAGTGAGTTCCCAAATCGTGATGAGTATTGCCATAGCGCTTTACATGGTCACTGAACATGTCGAATGGCGTATGACTACTTTCATTTGGAATGACTGACACAAGTTATGACTTACCTTCGAGGTTGACGTAGTAAAGTCTTTGGTTATTTGGCATTGTGCCAAATTCTTTCTTATCACTGAAGAATTTACATTTATATTCCTTTACCTGTCAGATTTGTAGAACAGTACATCTAAGCCCCATGTAATGATGTATACGAGAGGACATCGTAAGCACATGCGGAAAACTATGATGAGGAACACTGGTACGTTGTTCACTTACAGTCTAACCCGTGAATGTCGGGCTTTGCCAAACTTGCTTTGTGTGTGTGTGCCAGTAAACTTTGGGTGCAAGGGTTGTTTGTTAAAAGTAATTACACGGCATAGTTATAATCTTAGTGCAGAGTGCCATGGGCGCAGCCATCTTGTAAAACTTGGTAGTCAGTGTCATAAACTCGTATTTCTCAATTATTTGTATCATTCGATTAGACAGGCAGCTTTTAAGTAATGGCAATGTAAAATCGCTAGGTAATTATTTCAAATGCTAACTAACATAATTTTCCAAGAGTAGTAAGTAAACCTCAGAGTGGCGATAAAACGTTAGAGTGGGATTAATTTTTATTTGTGCAGCAATCTATAAGAAGAAAGTGAATGAAATGGGGTGATCAACTGGTTTCATGCATGATCCGAACTTTCGGCCAATCACCGTCCAGGATTGTCTCTGTTATCCAATCACTGCAAGAACGTACTCGTGTTTAATGCGTGATTGCATTTTGCACCAATCAGATAATTCGGGAAGTGCATTGCACGTCTGAATAGTGTTTTTCTGTTTAGTGAGATTGGCGGAAATTGTTTGGGCAAACTTAAGTTTTGCTGCAAAGAAATAATAGTTGGGGGGAACGTTTCGATTCAGATTTCAATGCGTTGCAGTTAGAGAGGGGGAAGCTTATGAGTCTACTCTACATATCAGTTACATAAACATCAAGGGTGAGCCGGGAAGGGGAGCTGCAATTTGATCAGGCTATAGATTAAGGTAGTTGTAGTACAGTTAGGACCATTAAGTTTATATGTGACAAATGTGTGATGTGTCACATTAATATAAAATGAGTTATTTTGGGTGCCAATTATCGAAAAAGATGTGTCTAGTAGTGAATTTCTCAAAATCTGTACCTCGAAAACAGTGTCTGAATCCAATCTAATGTTGTATTCTGCCAATTAAAGACAAGCAAGTATTGCGATACGTTGGTTTGTTCTTGTGAGAACATTTTATCAAATAGAGTGTTACCCCCTGTCAACGTAGATTGAAAAATAAAGGCATTCGAAATATTGGTTTGGGAACGTATGTGCCACTACTGACAATAGAAATGCAAATGAGGCTCCTACTGTAAACAAGTACCCGCGCTTCGCCTAGCATACCAACCTGAAAAGAATCTACTTCTTCTGAGACGATAAGAACTTACAAAACCAAAGCTGCGAAGCGACCTCTTCTATTGGACGTGATGTCAATCACTTTCAAACCAATTCGAAGGTGAATCTGCGACCGGCTGCTGCAGAGGAAAATAATCACTTTCAAACCCAAACCAAAAGTGAATCTAATTATACTTAGACAAATACCTATCTTCAAACCAAAAACCAAAAGTGAACCGACTTATACGAGATGAAAATAATACACTTTCAAAACCAACCAGAAAGTGAAGGTACCTCTACTGATGTGATTTCCAACCACGTTTCTACCAAACTCAACAAGCGGAGGACTACTAATGGTGAGAAAATAATCACTTTCAAAACCAACCAGAAAGGGAACCTACTTTAGACGTGATGCCAATCACTTCATACCAATCGAAGTGAATCTTTACTCATATGTTAAAAAAATCACTTACCAGTCCAGGGATTAAGCATACGACAGCAGATAGATAAAAGATAATCACTTTCACACCAAACCTTGAAAGTGAACTTAATGGTTTCAATGCCGGACGGAATCATTGTCACTAAGAGGGTAAACTCTTTTTATGAGAGTGGCAAATATCCCTGTTCCTTCCAAAAATAATGCTACTTAAATAACAAAGTATTATTTTAATCGTAGACACTTGTTATCGAGTTCTCTAAATAGACATACTCTATTTGGTA
Organism: Ophioderma brevispina; assembly: GCA_023653785.1. NCBI lineage: Eukaryota > Metazoa > Echinodermata > Ophiuroidea > Amphilepidida > Ophiodermatidae > Ophioderma > Ophioderma brevispina. The sequence goes on from JAMKCH010034153.1 coordinate 37,454, forward strand.
TTATAAGAGAGTTCTGTATGGCTAAGAAAGCAATTGACGTTCCTTATTATAAGTGTATCTGAATAGACATAACCTCTATTTGGTATAAAGAGAGTTATGTATGGCTAGAAAGCACTTGATGTATAAGGTTTATCTGCAATAGACATAACCTCTATTCTGGGTATACAGAGATGTTGTACTGTGAAAAAGCAATTTGCTCTTTTATTAACACTTGTTCTCCGAGTTCTCTAAATAGACATACCTCTATTTTGGTCTATAAAGAGAGTTATGTATGGATAAGAAATAGCAAATTGCCGTTATTATAAGTGTTTTTATCTGAATAGACATAACCTCTTTGTGGTATAAAGAGAGTTATGAATGGCTAAGAAAGCAATTGCTGTTATAAGTGTTTATTGCAATAAGACATACCTCTATTCTGGGTATTACAGAGAGGTTACGTATGTTGAGAAGAATGCATCTTTTATTACACTTGTTCTCCGAGTTCTCTAAAATGGACATAACCTCTATTTTGGTATAAAGAGAGTTATGTATGGCGCAGAAAGACATTAATTACCGTTATTATAAGTGTTTATCTGAATAGACATAACCTCTATTTTTGGTATAAAGAGAGTTATGTATGGCTAAGAAAGCAATTGCTGTTATGTTGTACTGAAGTTATAACCGCTAATTTAGGTAATGCAGAAGCACACACTTTCAAATTAGACATTACCTCTAATTAGGGTAACGCATAAGTGTACCATATCTCAATTAGACATTACTCGAATTTGGGTAAATGCCATAGGTCTACATATTTCAACTTGAGACATTACCTCTAATTTGGGTATATGCAGAGAGTTGCACATATTTCAAATTAGACATACCTCTAATTGGGGTAATGGCAAAGTGCACATAAATCAATTAGACAGTACCTCTAATTTGGGTAATGCATAAGTGCACATATTTCAAATTAGGACATTACCCCATAATTGGGTAAGCAGAAGTGTCATATATGAAATTAGATATTACATCTAATTAGGTGGTGCATAGTGTGCATATTTCAAATAGAACATTACCTCTAATTTGGTTAATGCATAAGTTACATATTTCAAATTAGACATTACCTCTAAGTTGGGTAATGCAGAAGTATACCAATATGAAATTAAGATATTACTTCTAATTGGGGTAAGTGGAAGCGTGCAAACCTGAAACTGGAACATAACTACAATTTATCTGTTTATGTATGATAACAGACTACTTCGACTTATGAGGTGGGTTACAACCAATCTTCCTATTTAGACATCGCCTCCTTTCCTTTAGACAATGAGTGGTTTAAGCGGTTGAGTTGATCCATACGGCGGACTCCATCCTTCGTAATGTTAATCCAAGAACGAGTATACCAAGCATACGATCAAGGGAATTAAATCTAACTATTACTGAAGTAGGGTGTAATCCGATAAGGATAAGGACTAGCCTAGTGCATTCGACATGATAATCGCACACGACCGTATGGGTCAGTGCAGGCAGCCACGAGAGCCGGAGGCTCGAGTGCTGCCTGCACTGACCCATACGGTCAATGCCAATTATCCTGTTCGAGTGCACTGAAGGCGTGTCCTTATCCTCATATACTGTGAGAAAACATAGCATCAAATCTTACATTAACATCATAATTAACGATAAATTTATCTAAATTTAGGTCGTTTTAAAATAAATTAAAAACACTTCTATACTCCAACATGTCAACAGTATACTCTAAACTAGTGCCAAAAAGGACCTTGACGCAATTCATTGTTGATTAGTTTGTTTGAAAATGATCTGGAAGTGCGAGAAAAATCAGACTCTCTAGACGTTAGAGTGGCTAAGCGTTCTCGCACTTCCCTGGCAGTTTCAAAACAAACCCATTAGTGATTGAAACGCGTCAATGAAATTGAAAGCAGATAGACTTTTAGCATGCCCTACTTTTTCCAAAAACAAACATCAGTGACGATGCATATAAATGCATAAGAATTTTCTTATACCATCCAATGCCCACTGTATTAGATGTTAAAGACCAAACGCGAAATGTAGCGTACAAAACATGACTGGTTTCTGCATTGAAAAACAATTTTATTTGTGAATTTGATTTTGGGGTTCTTGAAGTACACTTATTTCCATGGGCCTACCTATATCTAGCAACATGATTAGTCCATTCTTCTACCTCCGTGCAGTTGATGTCATAAACATTGACGCCGCTTGTAACGCACGCGTCAATGTTGCCATCTTTGTGCGCGAGTGTAAACGCCGGTCGCTTTAAGCCAGCAGCGTGCGTTTACTGGTGCCCATAAAGTCTCACGCTGACGTCACGGCACAGAGGTGTAAGTTCAGTAAGCAGCTAACCTTTCTGAAAGGCTTTTTCTATTGACAATTATAAAAATACGGAATTTTATATTAAGATCAATATTTTTATGTAAACGTCGTACTTAAGATAATCGCTTTCTGAAGAAAAAGTCCAAAATCACATTATTTTGAATGGTCCTGCGCTGTGAATTCACCTAATACTTTAAAAACGAAGAAGCCAATATTTTTTTTCAACACAATAATTTAAGTTAGACTGACACCATGATTGTAGATACTAAGTTCGTAGAGGGTATATATAACGATGCAGGCATGTTAACTTGATATTGAGCAGTAAGTCGATATCAAATGATTGCCGGTATTTCTAGTAGCTATTTGAAGTTGTGACTTGTGGTGTCCCGCGTGCATTATCTGAGGACCCGTGCATTATCTGATGGCCCGGCATTATCTGATCACCCGTGCATTATCTGACAGAGCCCAGTGCTTCGTGAAAAATATGCACGCTTGAACAACAATAGATCATACTAACACGCGAAGTATATTTGTTGATTAAAGGGTAGAATAAGGGAAAGCGCTACCACAGATTTGAATATTAGTTAACGTGCATCGGTAATGTGTGCTATTATGATGCATTTTCTACCCTTCGAAATTAGTGTTCTGATTGTGAAAAGAGGTATGATTTCTTGCATGACAGATAGATTAAGCTCCAGAGTGATTACAAGTTAGTTACTCTACCTGTATAAGACTAATGGGCAAATACAATGGACTTGATCTTGTCGTGACTACAGATAGTTAGGATTCATATGTCTGTTAGATACTTGTTGATTTCCTGAATATTAAACTTCAAATGGTTCAGAAGACAAAACAAGATGCTCGGTTCTGTTACAAACTGGTGGCAGCGGGGGATAGTATTATTGTTCGTAAAGAAGCCCTTGTTGTTGATATGGCTACCAATGGTGGTAGGGCTTAAGCTTGCGATCCGGACGAAATGTTGGGTCAGGAGTCAACTTCAGAGATCCAAATCCTGAAAAAGAACCACAACATCCGACGAAGGTAGACACGTGATGTTGACAGAACCACAAACAGAGGAGAGAACCTATGATCTTCAGTTGAAACTCAGCGACTGAAACCCGACCTGAAATGGATGGCAGATGGTCGGTACGACGAGGAATCCGAATACCGATAGATAGACGACAAATGGTATAGAGACGATGGATGAGGAAACTGTTGAGAATAGAGGCAGAGCAGACGACTTTGTCATGTGAAGAGGAAAACAACCCCACGGAGGGCTTGATGGTTGACGTGAGATTCTACAGATGCCAGAGGAAGAGCGAGAGGAACCAATTAGAGGGTTGAACCAGTTAATAGAGGACCAGACATTGTGCATGGGTCAAGCACACGACCTGTAGCAAAATCCGGTGTGTGAAACCCGCTACCATATGATGGAAAATTCCCATGGCAAGATTATCTCAATCCAATTCGAAGTGATTGCTGACTATGAATGGATGGGCAACAACAGTAAGGCTCTCTTCTTAGCAGCAAGCTTACGTGGGGCCGCACAGGAAGTTCTGGGTGACTTAGATCCACTCAGGACGTAGACAGTATCCAGCTTTGCTGGGTATTTTGAATCAACGATTTGGCCAGATAACCAGAGGAATCTTGTTTCGGGCTTCTTTACTCGCAATCGCACTAGACAACCAGATGATTCGCTTCCCAATATTGCCACGAGTAACGAAAGCTAGTCAAAACTAGAGTATCCGGCGGACCAATTTGGTATACTGAAATTTGGCCCAAAAAAACCCACTTCATTGACGCCCTCCCTGAATCTGAGAGCAGATGGCACATACTACAAGCACGACCACGGAACCAGATGAAGCTGTAAGGGTTAGCCGTTGAACTGGAGGATTCCGTATGCGGAGGAAGCATAGAGGGTCAGTAAGAAGACTGTCAGGAGTTTGTGAGATTGATGATGGTAACAATGGTGAGAAGGACAAGATTGCGCCAAGAGCAGCTCCCTGAATTTGACAGTGCGGTGGCTCATCTGCCACCAAATGATTAGAGTAAGCTGAAGATACTTGAAGATAAAGTGAGTGAACTGAGCCACCTTGGAAAGATAAAACTCAAAGACCTCGACTTCCAGACCAGAAAGGAACCCATAGGTGTTACCACTGTGGAGAAGAAGGCCATAAGAGACCAGACTGTCCAAAGTTCAAGGAAGAGAGGGGACGACGATTCATGAGTGACAGGAAGGACGAGACAGGGGATGAAACTAAGTAAAACCGGTTTGGGGGCACAGGACTCGGTCAAATCTGAAAACCCCAGTGGACCATAATAGAAATTGACACAATAAAGCAAAGTAGGTTAATGGCGGCCTTTTTTGTGATGGTGTTTGTCAAGGAATGGCACTGTCATTGTGAGTTGAAACAGGTGCAGTGTGACTATAGTAAGAACCTCGTGTTTTATCGCAAATTACCCCCAGTAAAACCAACCAAGCTCCATTATAAAGGATGCACAGATGATAACTGCGGATGGCACCCCAGTCCCATGTTTAGGGAAAGCTATGTTTGCGCAGGAATATTGAAGGAAATGTGACGAAACATGAAGTGTGGGTTGCAGGATTAATTTAGATGGAATTCGGGCTTGGATTTTACACAAGCACCAGTGTTTGCCTAAATTTGGACGGGCGAAATGCAACTTCATGATCTTCCTCTTTAGTCATACGATCGTGAGGAAGATGATTGAATGAGAAAATATACCAAATAGCAGTTGGTCAATCTACAGAGGTCCCTCCTGAAAGTTGAAACAACTGATGCAAAGGTCGATTTGTCAATAGACCCCAAACCGTGGTCGAAGGAATATAGAAGCAACCTTGATTTCCTTCTTCCCCAAGATCAAGTTGGCAAACACTTTGGTATTAACTGAAAATGACGAGTTATCTCAGAGTTGTAAAATGTCACCCAAGAAAAATGAAAGTCTCTGTGTAAACACAAAGGAATGATAGTGGCTAACCTCACCCAGTAAAAGAAGTGGTAAGCTTTGTTAGATGAAATAGTAACTGAAAGACAATTCACGTCGTAATTCAACAACCCCCCCATAAGAGATGACTCGAATCAAGTAGAATTGACAGAACACTTACAAACTTGGGGAGAAAAATAGAGTTAAATGAGGGTGAAAAGCAGACGTAAAGGAGCTCCTCATCAAAAACATACCAGACTCTTGCAAAAGGGAAAAGGAGACACTGACTGACTGATGTAGTGCGACATCAATTCAGACAGGTGATGCCAAAGACCAATCATAAACAGAGGGCTCGGCGATGCCAAAGACACCAGAAAGGACGAGAAGGAAAACAGGTGGGGAAATGTTGAAACAAGGATAAAACAGAGAGCCAAAGTCCATGGGCATCACCAGTAGTATTGGTTCGTAGAAAGCAAAGACAATTTTGGAGGGTACTGTATAGATTAAGGAAATTGAACGATCGGGTGACTGTCAAAGAAAGACTCATAACCCCCGTCCTAGAATTACGGATTCTCTAGGACCAACTGTCAGGCGCTAAGTGGGTTTCCATGGTTAGACTTACAGAAGCGGCTTACTGGCAGGTGAAAATGTCCCCGGAAGACCAGGAAAGCAGAGTTCATTACCGATTTGGCTTATTGAATTCAGGTGTGATTGCCTTTTGGCCTGTGATGCCCCCCCCCAGCGACATTTGAGAGACTAATGGAAAGGAATTCTTAAGGGTCGCCAGTGGAAAACCTTCTGCTGGTTTACTTGGATGACGTAATAGTTTACGCTAGCGAATTCGACCAAGCCGTTTGTGAGGAATCTGAACGAGGTATTTGAGAAGTTACAGGCAGCTGGGTTGAAGCTGAAACCCAAAGAAGTGTAATCTTTCCATAATTGAGAGTGTCCTACTTAGGCCATGTGGTGTCTACCGATGGAATTGCAACAGATCCAGAAAAAAGTACAGGCAGTGCAAGTTGGCCTACCCCCCACAGTGTGTCACCAACTACGAAGTTTCTGGATTGTGCTCCTATTTTGTATAGGGAGATTTATCAGAGGATACTCTACTATCGCCAAACCATGCAGATTCTCACGGAGAAGAAGAATCGTGTTTTCAATTGGGCTTGAAAGAAGAGCAAAATGCTTTGAACAGGATTAAAATGGCACTAATAACATCTCCAATCCTCACCTATCCAAACGCAGAGATGACGTTTATCTTGGATACCCGATTGCCAGTCAATCACGGTATAGGTGCGGTACTATCCCAAGTACACAATTGTGCTGACAAAAGGTATTGCCTACTTTAGCCGAACTTGAAAAAGTAAGAGGACTCAATACTGTGCAACTCGAAAAGAACTCTTGGCTGTAGTAGCATCGGTCAAGCACTACCATCATTATCTGTTTGGGAAGAAGTTAGCATCAAAACCGACCACGGGGCACTTAGATGGTTACTTGAGGTTCAAAAACCCTGAGGGCCAGGTGGCACGTGGCTGGAAGTTTTAGGGAACATACGACTTTAAGATAGAACTAGAATGGGACGCTATCCTGGGAACTGTGATGGCTTGTCGCGCAGGCATTGTGAAGACAACAACTGCGTAAAGTGCGCGAGAACGAAAGGATAAGGGGGAATGAACTCCCTGTTCATATCCCAGCAAGACTTCCAAAATCTGCCCCTGAGGTTAGAGATACAGCCCGGAGGCAATTAGAGCATTCAACTGAGTTTGATTCGCCCAACCGATAGTGCAGTGAAATCTGGAGAAAACAGTTGCTCTTTTGATCGGATATAGGTCCTACAGAAATGCGGAATTGTCAACTTCAAGATCCAGTCATCGGGGAAAGTAATCAAATGGAAGAGCAGGGAACTGAAAAGCCCCCTTGGTCAGAGATATCTCCTGAAAATTCTAAGTTCAAAGCTTATTGGGCATTTTGGACATGCTTAACTTTAAGAGAGTTGCTATACAAGGATGGGTGCGATAAAGACGGTGGCCCAACGCAACTATTGGTGTACCCGAAAAAGTTTGTAATGACATCTTGACGGAACTTCATGATGACAGAGTGAAGCGTCATTTGGGCCAGCTAAAGACTCTTCTGCGAATTCGGGAGGAAAGGTATTAGGGGTAGGCCAAAATGGTTGAGGTTGAGAATTGGTGTAAGAATTGTCCTAAGTGCGCGCAAAAGGACAAAACTTAAAACCATCAAAGCGAGCCCCTATGAAGGGTCTTACAATATGGGTTCACCCAGGAGAGTGTAGCACTTGATGTCTGGCAAGAGGTTCTATATATATAGAGAGGAAAAACGTTTCGTAATCTTTAGAAGTTCATCGTCTCGCATGTTTTACCGAACACAAAGAAAACATAGATACCAACAATAGAAAGCAATGGCTTGCCCCGACTTCTTCCAATGACTTGTGGTTGCCGCTTGCATATACAAATCGGTAGTGTAGTGATTACAAATTAATGGATGTGTTAGGGTGGCCAGGTGTAATAATAGTTTACCATTATCATTGTGCTCAGATACTCTTTTTTCTCATAATGCAATGCGCGATTAGGTGAAAAGATTGTATTAATTGAGGCGGTTTATTTAAATCAAGACGACGGACGCTGTCAAGGACAATGAATTACTTGGGCTGTAGAAGATTAGAAGATTGCGATTCAATCGTAAGTCGAGTAATTGACGAAGGCCGCGTATTGTACACCAAGCGAAAAAAAAAAAAAATCTAAGGCTGTAGCGAAGACTCGCAAAGACGACGAGTATTCGTGGAAGAATACATTCGGTTTGGGATCTGCGTATTGAAATATGAATAAACCAAAAAGGCTTTTGCCGATTGATGTATTCCTTTCCAATCATCGATCTATGATATCTATCCTACCCGTTTTGTCGATTATTATGACATTTTAAATAATAAACGTCGAAGAGTTGGATTGGAAATAGACGTTGTGCGTTGAGCTTTGTTTGGTTTAGAAACAACACCGACTAAACAATTATTTCATCATTTATAATAGTTATCGTCGCGATTCTTCGATGAATTCCGCAAACGGTGTCGGCAATGATTTGACTCAACATCGAATCATTTGCAGACGTTATGATATTTGTCAAATATCGGAAAAGATTGAATCGCAAATAATTTGAACTTTATTACAAAAGAATACACTCGGCTTTCTCTTAAACTGAAATTGCGCTGCGCTGTCGTTGCACCCAATTTCGAAACCGATGTGGAATTTGAAAAAGGCT
>JAMKCH010034154.1:0-19092 GCA_023653785.1 Ophioderma brevispina
TTTCATAGAAGATCACGATTTTTCATTAAAGGGGCATTTCGTGATTCCAGCACATTGTGTTTAATTCATTGCTCACTAGATATCCTTGAGAAAAGCTTAAAATATTACCAAAATTTTGAGTTGATCTCGATCTTGCGGTTTTGTGTTATGAGCAATTGTTTGTTTCCCACGGTCCCATTGGCCACTGTGATGTAATTTTCTAAAAATAGAAAGTTGAGAATTTCTTAAAGATATGACCGAATTTACACGTAAGATTATGTACACGTGGGTTAGTAAGGCTAACGGTTCAGATGATATAAAAATCAAAACTTTTTTGAGGTAAGTCAGGGGGACGAGGTTGTGGATCACTAAATGCCCCTTTAATACTGACCTTTTAAACCGTATAGTTTCTACTTCTCTTTTCTTCCAATCCAGTCGTTTTTCACCAGATTATGTAGGGTTGAGACATTTGAATCTAGGAAAGATCAAATAATCACCGATGTCGTTGTGGGTTATATCCAGATCATCACAGCTGATGATTCAGGGGTATCTCTATGCTCTTACTATGGGAGGCAACTGGGTTGTCTTTCTCTTCTATCTCTTGGTTCACAATATTGTTTCTTTTGAATTTTAATGGTTATTCTTAAATTGTGTATAATTGATGTATGTGATACTAGCTTTCACATTAAAATTTTATCTATTGAATTTATATTTGTCGTTTAATAAATAATATGATCGCTCCTTTTTCATCTAAGGCGCCCATAGCCTTTGCTATATCAAGATTGTTATTAATTACTACATGTATTATTAAAACCCTTTCAACATGTTGTCAATAATTTCATTGAGTCAAAACAAATGACACCTGTTTGAAAGTAATTTCAAGAGGCTTATTATACTAGGCCATGGTACATGATACAATGTTGGCCTTTTAATTAAATTTTCGTGCTACAGACCTGGGGATTACCTATTTCCTTCACTAAAATTAAAACAATATTATCTTAACCAGGAAAAGCTGTGTCCCCACATGAAAAGAGTGCACATTATTTAGAAAAATGAATAAAATGTCAACTCAATTTATTTATAGAATATCAGTGACGAATGGATACAAGGGGGTGAAGCCCATTCAAAACCAGTCGTCCGTGCTGGGCGCTGACATTTTGAATATTGCACGGAATAATTATTAGTTTGGGTGCTTGTATACACACATAATGTCAATTCGATACAAACAATCCGCCAAAATATCAGTTGTTGGATGTTGGGTGCTATTGGGTGGTTAAATTTTGTCCTACCCATGGCCACACAACGAATGAAATGAACGTCAGTTCTTGATTTAAATAAACCGCCTCAATGAACTCCACACCTCTTTTCACCTAGCGCGCATTGCATTATGAGAAAAAAGAGTATCTGAGCACGTGCACACTTCTTTCAATAACATTTACAAATGAAGAGAGCCGCTCATTACTCTAATACTGAATGGTGACGTCTATTTGAGATACAGCTGGGGGAGATTTGAATTCGGTATTCTGTGTGTTCATTACGTTCGAGAGACTTTTTTAGACCTCGGGTGTAGAATTAATCGCATAGGATAATGGGGAAAATCCGGTATGGGCTCGGGGCTATCGAAGCTTGAAAAAGAATTTAAAATAAGACTTTCCGTTGTTCAGTTGTGTGTTGGTTTGATGTCAGTACCGGTGCGCCATGAGTCAATCCAGTAAATTGAGGGTTGAAAAAAGTACTCCTAAATACTGGTAGATTATGCGCGATCTAAGTTACTAGTGAGATCTACTTTGTGGTCGGTATATACTTAGATCAGTCCTGAACCCACAGTGTATCATTGTAAGGGGACATTCACTTTAAATAAGGTGACAATGGAAATATGCATGGCTATGTTTCCGGCAGTGGAACCAAGTTCACGGGATTTGCAATGGAGCTATTGATTGTGTCATAATTATATGCGCGGAAACGTGTTTGTGAGCGCGGTCAAGCATGGTTGCATGACACGTACCACTGTACACAACATTCATTGTGTGGTATATTTTTAGGTCAGTCACCCGAAATGTACTACAAATGCGCGAATTCAGCGTCAGTGACTTGTCACTAAAATTTGTTATACAGGGTCAATGGAGAGGCTTCTGTTTGTGATGAGCACAATGATCCAGGTACACTATCTTTACACCTGGCCACCTCTAACACATACATCAATTTGTATCACTACCGATTATGGTAGATGCCAAAGCGGCACCCACAGTATGTGGGGAAGAAGCGGAGGCAGCATGCATTTCTATGTTGGAATACTTCTATGTTTTTCTTTGTGGTAGGCAAAAATGCGAGGAGATGAATTTCTAAAGATTAGTAACGTTTTGCCTCTCTATATTATATATAAACCTCGTGAATGGATATAATAACTCAACATGGTTGAAGCTAGAAATGCGAGTACTGATATTCAATAATAGACGGTGTGAAAGCTATATAGTCAGGTAGTCGCCTAGTCCGGGACTCCATAGACGATAACGGATAAAGCGTGAAAATAATGTTGGTAAAGAGTCAACTGAATCGATTGCCGTATTGTTCACCATTGTTCCCGGACTATGGGTAAGCCGGACCCTGTTTACTTCTAACAAACCGGAACACACTTACATTCTTTTACATCTGTTCCATTGTTATTGTGCACGCGCAGCTGAATATTTCGAATGTTTATGTCCTTGCGCATTGGCGTAAATTCTTTCTTTCCTCGTTCGCGATAAAGAAATCTTAGATCTATGTGTTGTTCAATTAACTTTCAAACCATATGATATAATTGTTTTTAAAAGGAAATGTAAAGAGAATACAAATTCATGAAAGAAAAGCCCATGGCACGGACTGACCTAATGTAATGTATAAACCTAAAATCCGCAAGTTATTGTCCTTTATAACTCTTATTCCTATTAAATTTACCAAGAAAGGCACTGTCCTTCCGACTACATTTTAAAACCCTGAGCGAGGTGAGTATGTTGGCCTTTATGTTATGAACAGATACCAGAGCTCAATCGTGGGAAAGTAATACACCTGACATAGCTTGAATCTTTTCAACAGTGTGGGCCGTAACATGTCCCTGCATACCCTGTTCAGAAAGATCTCGAGTTGTGTTTAAGGTTTGATTTGTTGATATCATTAGCTATATTGTTCGTTTGGAGTTTATGTGTACCTATGGGTCACTGACATGCATTTCAGGCAGGTATTGAGTTGACAATTTAAAAATGTCACGTCTTTTCATTTGATGATATAGCTTTTCCTGGTTTTCTATAATTTTTTAAAATTTTACTGAGGGAATTAAGTCATCCGCAGCAGCTGTAGCACGAAACGATTATTAAATTGCGAAACGTCGCCTGGTTTGACCATGGAAAAAGAGATAAGGAAGCACAACGACTCCATTTTGCTTTGACCAATCCTCTGCCGCCTGTGATTATTCATAACTCCTCACAAGTGGCGCTTCCAAGGATAATACTAATCCGATTTTCTCCGCTCGAGAAAATTCGCAGTTTCGTGGTTTTTGCTTCTTCATTGCTTAAAGATTTTCCGGGCATCGGGAAGCATCACGCATGAATGCCTGTTAAGAAATGCTCAAACATTTTTGGCGGCTTCCATGGAAACCGGTTAAAGAACTGAGTGTCCCCATGAGAGAGTTTCCCCTTAGCTACTATAGAACTGTACTGAATAAACCTTGATCAAAACATTATAAAATCAATGCAAAGAGCTTTCTTTTATTTCATTAAGAATCACACACCAACCACAAAAATTATTTTCATAACAATTTCAAGTTATTTTATACACTTGCTGACTTCGAAAATTTGGTTACAAGTTCCAGAAAACGTCTCTCATATTTTGTAATTTGAGATATTTTTCTAATTTGGGAGGGCACATGTGGTCCCGGTGGATATGATTGCCGGCTCATGATCCAAGGTTGTGGGTTCGAGCCCCGCTGTGGCCAATTTGTTTGTGCATTTGGTAAGGCACTTTACCACCTCACGTGCCGTCGTCGACCCAAGCGATATTCGTGTAGCTGTTATGGGGAATATTACACTCTAAGTTCTGCTAGGGATTTGCGCTTGGCCAGCTGCTGGCCGATGGAAAGCGAAATGATTGTGACGCTTTCTACCGGCAGCGTATAATAATAGGCAACAGCGTCGCTGTGGTCTTGATGAAATGTCGCTTTATAAAAAAGCCAATCTAATTATATTATTTATTATTGTAAATATTATTTATTTTTACTAATTGCGCAATGCAGAAGATCCAGAATTAATTAAATTCCCGTAGTCACTGAAAAGGAAAAAAACTAATTCCTTTGGTTAATTTCTTGAACAATTAAAAATAATTCATTAATCTTTCAACTTAAGAACTTTATTACTGAATCTACAATTTATTACCAATTTATTTTCTATTTAGCCATATCAATAACCAATAATTAATCGATATGCATCATTATCAGCTATGAACCCAGTTTATCTTGCCCATTTTTTCCTGCTTCATGGTAGCAAGCCTTATTTAATCTCAGACCCAATATATTGTAGGCCTAGGCTGCTACACCATTCAGGCAATTAGCCAGATTTGATTTAGGAGACACCGGTCACTAGAGCTTGTCATCTAGCTCCTGAGTCAACCCTGTCCTGACTTTGTGTTCAGGCTATTTTGGGAACTCTTGAGCAGTTTGCTCTTCCCTGCCAGCTATGGTTGGCCTGGCTTGTGGGCTATGGTCTGCCCACCTCGTGCGGGGCCTAAACCCCGACTGAGCCATGTTGTTTAAAAACAACCCCAGAGGTAATATCAAAGACAGATCGAATACACCCTGCTTAAACGTGATTGGCTAAAAGTTCTGACGTTTACATATCCACAGCTCTCATTGGCTGAACATCCAAATTGGAACATTATGTTAATTAGAAATCAGCTGATCGATCAAAAGAAAACAAAGTGTTTTCCTAGATGTGAAAATACAAGCTACAATTTTAGAGATTTCTACATCTTTAAAGTTATTCTAAACTTTGACAAATAACACAAATGTTACATTTATTCGCATCTACATCAAGTTTACAACATTCACAGGCATTTTACTTTCCATAGAACCCAACATTTACGAAAATTACGACATTTCTAGAGAATACAACAATTTCTAGAAACGGTACTCAGGAACTTGCAAAACATTAAAAATAGTGACTTTGGGTGTAAATATAGCACTTCAAAACTACTATTTTCGACATTATCTGACTATACCTATGAAGTAAATTCTGTTTGCTAATGGTTCTCAAGACCTGGAATACAATATCTCAACCTTGGAGTACAAAATATGAGGTAAGATTGCGAAACAGGACAGTAAACTGGCACAAAAAGATCGTAAATTTAGCAATGTACACGCGAATAATTCGGCTAACTACGAAATTACATGACAGAATTTGGTGCATTTCTTCAAATATAATCAACCACATCATCACAGCTTGACATATAATAATGATCTCAATGATCTGAATCATCCCTAGAAGTTCCAAAATGCAGCGCCATCAAGATCAATCAAAGTGGTGCAGGCCTAGCCTAGCTCAGGCCTAGACTAGGTTTAGTACACAAGTCCAAAAATGATGTCCCGTTACAGTATTTAACGAAAACAGCAACAAATACACACCGGAGACAGCGGAACATGTTGCAATACTTTTTACACTTTTACGTGTTGGTATATAAAGTTTTCAAAAAATTCTCCAGTAATGATTGCTCGCCGATTATCGATTGCGGAAGAGGGATTTCGATCAAAGGGTTGCTGTTGAATCCCTTCCTTCTTATCTCTCTCTTTTCCATGATTATACTTTGCGAAACGAAACGTGTTATCTGCGCCCGTTGATAAGCTCACATTTATGGCAAGCGCAATGCTCAAAATATAGAAAAACTAAGTTTATCAAATGATAAACTTAGTTTTTCCGAGAAAAAGTGAGTTTTTGAACTGATAAACTTCGTTTTTCTAGATAAACTAAGTTTATCAAATGAAAGACTTAGTTTTTCTGAAACTCTACTTATTAAATTAAAAAACTTAGTTTATCTGCGAAAAACATAGTTTTTCAGTCAGATAAGCAGAGTTTTTTGATAAACTTAGTTTATCGCTTGAAGAACTTAGCTTATCAAATATTTTGAGCAATTCGCGTGCAAAAACATTGTTTTTCAGTGATAAACATAGTTGTTTTGGTGAAAAACTATGTTTATCACTTGAAAATTTTGATCATTGCGCGTGCAAAAACATAGTTTATCACAGATAAGCTGTTTTTCTGATAAACTAAGTTTATCGGCTGCTAAACTAAGTTTATCAAATATCTTGAGCATTGCGCGAGAAAAACTACGTTTATCAGTTGATAAACTCTGTTTTTCTGAGATAAACTTAGTTTATCAAATATTTTGAGCATTGCGCGTGCATAAACAGTTTGTCAGTGATAAACATAGTTTTTCTGTTGAGTCATGTTATGTTTCCAAGTCAACTCAGACTGAAAATGAGTGCGAGAATGTCAGTGTATTTACACAGACTGATCCCAACAACATCACTCCTTCATCACTACCAGTAACTACTTCCTTCCCCATCCCAAGGACTTGTGAATCAACTGTACTTGTGAAACCAAAACCTACTCCTACTCCTGCTCCAAGACCTATTCTTGCTCCTAAGGACTTCTCTTTGTGTTCAGTTTGCTATATACCTACTAAGCAACGATTTGCACCTCTTCCATAGTTGAGGACTGTATAGACTCCCCCAAAATCATCCCAACTATTGTGAATACTCGCAAAACCCCATCCAAGAACTCTCAGACCAGTACAAAGCCATTAGAACATTAGTTTCCCTCTCATTCTACTAAGCCACTACATCTCCACTCCCAAGACCACTCCTGTGAAACCAGTGGAGGCAACACCACATAATAATCTTCAAACTACTAAAGCTATAAGAGGAAAAGTACTGAAATGGTTTGACTCAATCTCAAAGCTTCTTGTGGGTCGTAAAATGACATCTAAATGTGTGATTATCCAATCGGTTATACCTGCAGGAAATTGGATTATGGATCAACTTGTCACCACTGTCATTGAGGAAGAAAATCCAGACTTGATTATTATATTCACTGCATGCCACAAATAAACTTATCCAAATGTTTGTGGATGAATGTCTGAAATAGGTACAATTACCCTTGTATCTACATCTTGCAAGCTGTATCCAACCAGTTAGATTGCTGTATCGTAACGTACTACACAGAGTAGAAACTATTCCCTCGCCAATTGATCAAGGAGTTTAATGCTAGACTGAATGACTTGTGTATCACTAGGACTTGATTTTGTAAATAAAACATATAGAAAAAGAACTCATCTTGCATATGATGGTCTTCACCTATCCAAATCGGGTAGAACTCTTCTTGCAAGAAAATATATTTCCTGTTGTGTAGTTTTCAGCAGGATTCACATGACATCATCACAGTGCGAGGAAGGGTTAATGAAGCTATTTAAAGAATTGTGCAAAACTGTTATTGGCTATAAAACTTTGCAAAATTTGTATCCATGTAATAATTGTACCCTTGACTTCCCATATAAATTGTACAACATTGATATTTGATAATCTAATTGGTGGTGTGATCACTGTTTTTCAAAATGTCATTATTGACTCCCGTTTAGTGATACTTTTGTTGATTTAAGATGTCTCCCTACAAGGAGTTTAAGGTAGGTCATATTAACATTCGTAGTCTGCCAAAATAAAGTTGACCATCTTCGTGTTTTTCTTAACCAAAAATGGACTTTGACATTTATGTGTGTCAGAATCTTGGCTCACTTATAATATGATAACAATGAAAGTGAAATTGATGGTTTGATCATTTGGTAGACTAGACAGGAAAATGTGCCGATCCCGAAGCACGGGTGGTGGGGTGGTGGTTGACTTTGTTATATTAAATTAAAAAGTAAATATTGTTATAAAGAAATTTCTACTTAAAGTATGTACTGGTGGAATTGAAACTCTTGGTAGAGGAGCAACTACAACATACTAAGCCTATGTTGTAGGGAAATGTTTAGAGCCCACCAGACACTAAAAGTGGATATGACTTATGTAAATTAGCACACTCTCTTTCAAAATGTCACCTCTTTGTATGAGGGATGTAATAATTGTTGGGGACTTAATCTTGATACATGTAAAAGGCCTTGACTCTGGCAAAATTCAATAATGTGCTAGACATAGTAATTTGCACCAATTAATAAAGGATTATATAGGTCACTGAAGTCAGTAAAACGATATTGATAGTGTTTTGTTCCCAATTCCCAGGTTGTGTCCTCCTCTGGTGTCCATAGATTAGGTCTCAGTGACAACTCAATGAATAATGTTGTCGTACAAATAAGAAAATGACATCAGTGCTAAAACGGTAAAATCACGCTCTTTAAGGATTTAGTGATAAAGATTTTGTTGAGTTCTGTGAAAAATGTTTTGACTGGAATGAAGAATGAAATAAACTAATTTAGCGGTGAGGGTTGACAGTGCATGGAATGCGTGGAGAAATAAGTTTAATGAGGTATGTAGTAAACATGCACCTATAAGAGAAAGAAAATTAAGGGTTCTCTTCCTGATGGATCAATAGCGAATAATACATTTAAAACTATCTACAAGATCGTGTCATTATTTTGTAAAAGCTCATAAATCTAATGATCCTGTGTTGGAAATTGGCTAAAACACTAAGAAATAAGGTTAATAACTGAGGTAAATATTGAAACAGAGATACTGTAGTGATACAATATCAAAACATTACTACCTCTAAACAGATTTGGACTACAGATTTAAGAAATGAATCCCAATAACACGCTTCTGTAAGACCGTTCAGTGTGGTACTGGTTTAACTAACAGTGCAAGAAACTGCAATGAAGTTAATGCGTATTACTAAATTGGTAATGATTAGCACAAAAATTGATAGTACTAAGGATGTAATGTAAATATTAATTATGGTGCGTGCAGGTAGTTGCAAGGTAATAGTCGTGGTGACATTGATTTACAGGATCGCAATAACAGTGTATGTAACACTAAATTGAATTTGATATGATAAACTGATGTGATTTATGTTTTGCCAAATTTGTAATTTTCTAACAACAAATCAAACTGGTTTGAAATTTCAATGTTAATTTACTTAAACTTGCTGCTCCAATATTGGTCACTCATTGCTTATATATGTAATTTGTCTTTACTTACTTCCACATTCATTCATGAGTGGAAACTTGCCAAAAGTTCCCCCTCCCCCCCCCCCCCCCCCCTATTTTTTTTAAGGATGGTTGTAAAATTGATGTTGGAAAAACTATAGGCCAATATCTGTTTTAAATATGAATCCTAAGATAATTGAAAGAGCTGTACATGATCAGCTGTATAAGTATTTAACTATGTGTGCTAAATTTTAAATACCATCTCAGTCTGGTTTTAGACGTGAACCATTCAAAACTATTCTACTCTTCTTGATGTGTCAATTATATTATCCAAAACAATGAAATGATGGGGAAAGCAAATGCTGCCTATTTTCTAGATTTAGTAAAGCATTTGACACTGTTAACAACAAACATCTCTTAAGTAAGTGTCATACTATGGAATAAGAAATCACACATTGAATTGAGTTGCATTCGTATTAAGAACAGGGCACAAAGGTTAATGGATAATTCTTCTTGTATTTTAAAGGCGCAATATAGGGACATTCCCCAAGGGTCACTTTTAGGGCCTTTGTTTATAATATACGTCAACTCATTACCCAATAGTATCCTGTAAATGTGTAATGCATACATCATTGAATATTTGTACAAAGTATTCCTTGTAAAACAAATATATAAATTAAAATGATTTAAAACAAAAAATATGAGAGACTATTGGGAAATGGTTCATGAAACAATTTTCTCTCAATATTAAAAAACTTAAATTAATGATTTTGGGTCAAGGTCAAATATATTGAGCAAATTTGATAATATAACTTTTCATATGAAGATAAGTTATAGGTAAGGTCAATCATTTAAGGATTCTGGTGTTGTTTTTGCCCCACAAGTAAGTTGGATATGATCATGTAACTTTATATCAAATACGGGTTCCAAATTGGCATTGGTATTATTCGTAGAGTTAAGTATTATCTGCCCCAAAAAAAGCTTGAATCATGCTTGCGATTGCACTATGTAATTCACACTTGACTATTGTAGTGCTGTATGGTCAATTGAATGACTTAACCTATCCTAATTATCTTCAAAATTCCAGAAAGACTGCTAGAATATTGCTTAGTGCTGATATCAGAACTATATTGCTGGACCAATGCTTCCCTATAATTGGTGCAAAACTGATAAAAGGTGGGAAAAAAACAATCTTGTTCATCTTTGTCTTAATGTCTAAATGGTACTGCCCCACTGTATTTGAGTTTCCAAGTTTTCGTTGTTGAGCTAGCATATAAATGCACGCGTGCCAAAAGTTCAAAACCTTGTTGTCCCTCTTTGGAACATACTCAAGGTAAGCGGTCCTTCTATTACAGAGGAGCTAAGGCATGGAACAAAACTTGAATGTCCGGCAGATTATGAATGCATGAATTTAAATGTTTAAAAAATGCCATTCTTTAAGTTAAATTATACACTTCAGTGCTTGTCAATTCATTTTACATGTATGTTATGAGAAAATGCAGCTTTACATTGCAAGTACATCGTATTGTTACTGTAAATGGATGGATTTGTTGTGTGAGTGGTCTGTGGTGTAGTGGGCAGGTGTGGTATGTACCAATGATGTGTTTACCTGTGGTGTGTGTGTCTGTGATGTGTGTCTGTCTGTTTGGGCGTGCCCCGCAGTGCTCATTAAAGTGACATGAGGATGATTTTTTTTTGTAGATACGAATTCATCTCAAATTGCACATGATCGACCTGTAGACCACCTTACCAAGAACGTTCGAAGGTTTATTGGGACAAACAAGTACAAACCGAAACAGCAAACATTGTTTTGAATAACTTGACTGATATCGAACTGTACCCATAGAACACCGTGATGATTTTCTGTCGTGCACGACCAGAAAGTACTAAAATCATTATTATTACATAAAGACGGCGTATTCGGCTTATTCACTTCAGGTTGTGATCATACATTGGAAAGCAATC
Source organism: Ophioderma brevispina (assembly GCA_023653785.1). Taxonomy (NCBI): domain Eukaryota; kingdom Metazoa; phylum Echinodermata; class Ophiuroidea; order Amphilepidida; family Ophiodermatidae; genus Ophioderma; species Ophioderma brevispina. Next base: position 11,101 of record JAMKCH010034154.1, read on the forward strand.
CAAATATGCAAAAAGACCCGGGTTTGAAAAAATTGGGGCGCTTTTTCTGGAAGCATCTCCTCCTGTCTCTTTAAGTGGACAAAGCGTGGGTGTAGCATACGAAACCGTGGGTTGTGAGGTGTAATAACCTAACAAATCTATGCTGTCTGTTTATAAATATTTTATAATTGCAATTGTTTAAGGATTTTAAATGTACATGTATTGTAAAGTTGGTGCAGGGACTTCTTGGAGATCAGTACTAGATAGTGAAGAATGGTTACCCTGGGAAAAAGATAAATAACTAAATAAAGTAAATAAACTTAAGTTTAAAATATTTGAGCATTGCGCGTTGCAAAAACATAGTTTATCACAGATTAAAACTTAGTTCTTCAGATAAAACTAGTTGTTCCACTTCATAATTATAAACTAAAGTTTTCACTGATAAACTAAGTTTATCAAATAGCTTGAAGCATTGTTTTCTAGTTTGGGGTGCTGAATCAAAATTTTTTGGTTTCTGAACCTGGGGAAAGGTAGGGAATATTGCAAATAAGAGGGGGAAATCAAGTTTTAATTTTGTTTAATGCACCCATTACATTGGTCTCGTTATCAGGATTAAAAAAAATCGTTCCCGATCCGACCTTAGAGTTCAACAGGCACAGCCGTAGTTTAAGGTCATCCTGGGGTAACACGTTACCCAGTGCTCCCGATTTTTAACTGATATCAAGTTATTTTACAATGTTTGGCATTTGTTTGGTTGCTTAATTAAAGGGATTTATTGGTAATGAATCTATATCGGCACAAAAATATAATGAAATATCCCTAAATATGACGTCCCAGATAGTTTTCATGGTCCAATTGGAGCTTGCGAAGACACACCACAGTTGAATTCTTAACTGGTCGAACAGTAGAAGCCTCCATTTTATTGTGTCGCCTGAACGAATGTTCAGGGAGGCACATCTAGTCCAAATTGTGTTCGTATGTCCGTCCGTATGACTCGGTTAACCTTTTTAAATAGTCTCCTCCAGGCTAAACGCTATCCCCGATATACTTCAAACTTGATAGGATGATAGAGTGAGTGCCGCATATTATGTGTAAACTTTTCGCTCCTTATTTGCATATTCATGTAATGTTAATATAGCTTATTTGCATATTTTTTTTCAGACATTTCGGTTAACCTTTTGGGAATGCTCTGCTGGCTAAACGCTAACCCGATTTACTTCATACTTGGTAGGGTGATAAGGGAGTTGCCAAAATATTAGATGTCGCTTTTCGCTGGCATATTGCATATTCATGAATATTATTAGCTTTTTTGGCCGGTAAAAGAATACTTGTACACAAGCCTTGGCCGGGAAAGTGTTATGATGGAGTTCCGTAAGCGTAATGATGTAACTTGGTAAAAGCAGATTAAGAGTTCTCGACCTTATTAGTGTTTGGCATATTTCGTGCAAATTCATAATGCAAATTAGCTAATTAATATGCAAAAAATCGCTTAATCGCTATATTTTTGAACTGGTACAATTGGATATGCCAATTCCTTCGCGCACGAAAACCCATTATGGTGCGCATCTTAGCCATTTGAAAGTTCCCCTGATCAGCGGCTTAGGTACATGCAAATGAGCTAATTAAAGTATGCATATTGCTGTATCGCTAAATGGTACATCCGATATGCAAAAATTCCTTTGCTACATGAAAAACTATAGCAAATCCGACCCGCTAAAATGATGGTCAGAATTGATCCGCCATTACCTGGGTTGTCCCCAACCCAAAACCTACCCAATCTTTTGTACGTCTGTACCACTGCTTGATTAAGTATAATTCAAAAAATCACGACTTAATCTGCACATTTGGGTGAATTCAAGCAGTATTCACCCCAGCTAGGCGTGCCAGTGAGGTGTTTGGAATGTGGTAAACACCTATTAGGGTGGTATACCATACATCTTGTGGTGTGAAATCATATGGAGGTGGGAAGGGTGGGGGTGTCTGTGCGGGAGTGGACTGGTTGGGGTGTTGAGGCGGGGGAAGGGGTGGGGTTGTTGGGGAAGGGCAGGTGGGTGTTGGGAAGGTAGGGTGGGTTGTTGGGGATGGGCAGGTGGGGTGTTGGGGATGGGGCAAAAGTGTGGTTGGGGAGGGGAAAGGGTTTTGGGTAAGGGGGCACTGGTTGTTAGTGTGCGTGTGGGGGTGCGTCGGGGATGGGTGATTGGGGTTGATCGGGAGGGGTCCGGGTGGTGTGCATCTTGTGTGGTGGGGTCGGGTGGTGTGGGTTGGGTAGGTGTGCGTCGGGCTAGGTTCGTCGGTGAAGATGGGTGTGTCGGCATGGGTGGGTGTGTCGGCGAGGGGCGGGTGACCTCATAAGTAACATTGTGTGACCTTGTTGACTTTGTGTGACCCTGGGGACTTCGTGTGACCTTGGTGACTTCTTGTGACCGTTGGTGACTGTGTGGACTTGTGACCCCATGCGACCTTTGGTGACCTCAATGTGACCCTGGTGACCTCATGTGACCTTAGTGACCTCATGTGAAAGTGGTGACCCTCATCTCACCTTGGGCCCATTCCCAATCGGTGTGCCGGGAGTGGTCGGGTGGGATGCGACTGGAGGTGTGGGGTGGGTGTCAGGGAGGGGGCAGGGTGGGGTGCGTGGGGTGTGTCGGGAGGGGTAGGGTGCGTTTGGGGTAAGGGGGGGTTGGGGTGACCTCCTGTGACCTTTTGTGACCCCATGTGACATTGTGAACCCATGTGACCTTTGTGACCCCATGCGACCTTTGTGACCCCATGTGACCTTTGTGACCCATATGAACCTTGTGACGCAATGTGGACCTTGACTCATGTGACATTTGACCCTGTGGACCTTTGACCGCATATGACCTTTGACCCCACGGGTGGGGGGGGGGGGTGGGACCTTTGTGACCCCACGTGATCTCAGTGACCCCAAGTGACCTTGGGTGACCTCAGTCCACCTGGTGACCTCATGCACTTGGTGAACCTCATGTCCCCTTGGGGACTCTCATGTCACCTTTGACCCCATTCCAAACTGTGACTGCAGACTACACTAGCGCTCCCAGATGACTGGCAATGGATTTTTCATACAATTCGTTCCACTTTTTTCAAATTCTCTGCTGGCTAAACCTATGCCCGATTTACTTCAACTTTGTCATTTTGTATACACTTCTCTCCGTTCATTTGTCCTCCCTTCTAATCTCATTTGCCAAACTTCATCATACAGCAAGTGATCGCGCAACCAGCTACACTTCTGGTTGAGAACCGCCTTGTTATTTACGTCTATCGTTTTGCCACAGACATGTTTATTATTTTAATACACTCACACCAATGGTAAATGATATGTGGTCCTTCAAGTTCTGGATTGTTTGAAAGACTATCGCGTTTACTTTAACATTGCAATTAAAAACACAGCTTTAAATTTAACGTTTTTCCTTTAAAGATATATAGTTACAAAAGGCATACATATTGTGCCTAATTTGTTAGAAAAGAGAGCCGGGGAGTCGCGAGAAATAGAGTTTTTTACAATAAAATTAAAGACCCTATCATACAAAGAAGCGCTAGTGGTACATTGAAATGTACTTTAGATTGCGAACCGCCGCATTAGTGGTTTCTAACACTGATCTCATACAATGTATGGGAAACCCGGTCTGCGTAATTGAGGCACACTGACGGCCATATTGGTTCATCCAAAAAGAGCCAAGTAGTGTTTAGAGCCGGTGGCAGGAGATATTGTCCACCGGTCTCACAGTCCGACACCAATGGTGAACAATAGAGCAATCGATGCATTGACTCTTCACGTACATGCATCGTTCACACACGCTTATTCCGTTTGTCGTCTATGGGCCCGGACTGTGGTTCCTGCCGGACCATATCTCCTTTCATCACCGGTCTTTATTACAAAAGTTGTTCCCATTGAAATGTGGATAAGCGACATAAAGACTACAGAACAAGCCAATTTTTCAGTGAGCTCATTGTATTTTTCCGGAATGGGATGGCATAATCTCTAAAACGTCACTCCGGGATACAAGCTGCTGTTAAACAGGTTCCTGGAATGTATTGGGTTACGGTAGAGCAAGATGTCCGCCCGTTGCTTCATTCATCTAATATACATTAGGTTGTGTAGCCAATACCATTGGTATAAGATCAGTGGCTACAGTACGACTGCGATAAAACTATAAATATTAACCGAACGCCCTTTCAAATGTCCTCGTTTCAGATTGTTAGTGGTTTAGTCCAACTAACAACCTTTTGTTAGCCCAAAATGATATCTAAAACACCCCTCTTACATTTTTCTCAAATCACTGAGGTTTTAAAAGTGTAGTTTTTTGGCATAATTTCTAAAAATCGCTCCGATCCTTTTGTGTGCTCACGAGTTCACAAGGATGACTGAGGCTTTGTGGCAAACTTGCTGAAGTCACTGAAATGTATTTTTTCGCTGGCTTCTGTTTCGGTATTGCAAAATGCGGCCGTTGTAAATATACCACGGAATAACGTGGTAGCTGCCATGATGATGTACAGTTTCTGTACATTTGTCGGACTAAATCTGATTTTTCTTCCGCCAGGAATACTCATGGCCAGGAAATCATCTGGTACGGTTTTTATTAAGGGATATGTCATTATATAAGATCTGTGTGCCGATAGATTTCATACCAATAAATCCCTTTAACAAGGAACACGATCTAAATTGTATGCAGAGCTGTCTAGCAAAGAATTAAAAATGATGCATATTTCGCTTCATTATGACCAAAATAATAATTTGACACCAGTTTCAATAAAATCTGGATAAAGTTTTCCTCTGGATGACCTTTAACCTTATCAGGGCTGTAGCCGTGTAATACTTTTAATGAGACAAATACAACGGTGAACATTTAAACACAATTTAACTTGATTTCAAATTTACCAACTTTACCATGTTTACTCCTTGTTTTAGAATGTTCCCCACATTCCCCAGAGGTTAAAGAAAAACATCTTCAAACCGTCTTCCCCAAATTTCGAGAATATGATTCTCATTTACATAGAAATGTGGGACAGTCATGATAGAGTCGATGAATGGAATTAGGTTTAGGGGTGGGGGACTTGAGGCCGTAAATGATGATATTCTGGTTTGGTTGAGGGTTTGGAGCTTGTGAAGTGATATGTGCGTGTCTTGTGAGCGTATGGGTGTGTGTTTGAAGGATATGCAATAAGAGTTAGATATTTAGTATTTGTACATGTATTTTGCAATATGTGTTTATATATGTATTTTAATATTGTAAATTTGTAATGCAATTTTAATATTTCAATGGCAATTTTTAAAAACTTTTACTGATACTAAAAATTGCGAAATTGTAAAAAAATACCCACAGTTGCATAAACTTTTCACAAAGTTGCACAAACTTTTCACAAAGTTGCACAAACTTCATCTTGTTGCGTGTCAGCTTTAGACAGCTCAATGTACTTTCAACTTTTGTGGTACTTTTGTCAATTATATTCAACTTTAACAATTTCTTCTGTGAGGAGTATTTATAGGTTATTAAATATACATTTCAAAAGAAAGGGAATTATTTTTTTGTACGTTAATGGACTTACAATTTGGCATTTTTAAACATAGGTAAAACCTAAAATACGGCCATTCTTGGTATAGATTAAATCAGTGAATGTATCAAAGACGTTATGTAATCTGGATTACTAGCCCTTTCTTACGCAGTGTACCGTGTTGGGTGTATACGTGTTGGCGTTTGTGCGCATTTACAATTACAATTTTGATACAATATTGACACAATATTTGTGTGTGTGTGTGTATGGGGTGTTCTATTGTAGGCTTATAGTAGGCTAGCGGACAGATCTCGCCGTGTTTATGAAGTTGACGCACACCTGGTTAGTAGATAATTATTTTTGCCTAAATAAATTCTCTATAATTATAAAATGCGTGTTCTCACGTTTTGTATGCGCACATTTTCTTGAAAATGAATTAAATGTCATCTCTTTTCCCCCTGAATATCAGTGACCAACGGACGTACTGTACACCACATTCCATTGACTTATTGGAGCTATTGATAAGTAAATCCGCACGTTATGCATAGGCTAACAGACTTCGCGACTTCAGATTCTCTGAAACTGCAGAGCCATTGTTATTGTCCATGACGTTGAAAAGCTTTGAGATGTTATAACAACCCGATTTAGATTGAGCTATAGCCTCGTTCACAGAGAAAATAAAACTCAAGCTTCTACTCTGAGTTCAATAACTTTGACCGTATAGGGCCTATGTCATCATTTATTCAAAAAGGAAAGGAAGATGAAAAAAAAAATCATGCAAGAAATGTTGCTGGGCAAGCTGTGACCTTACAACACCTTAGTGCAGAATGTTAATGTAGGACCTCTTTTGTAATCAATTTGAAAGTTTGTTCAGCACCGATTTACCTGCATTTCATATAGGTGAATGATTTTCGATTTCTGCCAATAACGCGGTAAATTGAATAGAAATGGGGTTACGCGCGAAGTTACGGGTTTGGTTCTTCACAAAGATATGAGGTCGCAGTTTGCCAAACAATTTTACCCTCATGAGGTTTGTTGACCTTCGTTTCCCTTTCGAAAAATGATGAAATATAGGGTCAAAATTAATTGAACACACAGTAGAACCTCAAACTTTATTTATTCGTGGAAGAGGACATGAAAAATAGCTTAATCTAAATCGGGGCGGTAGTATAAAAATGGATCTGCAGTTCCAGATGAAAAAGGAATCTGAAGTGTTTGATCATTTGCATACTGAGCGGATTTACTTTATATCAATAGCCCCATTATAAGCTGGAGCCAATGAATCGTGATGCACATCATTTGGTCACTGATATTGGAGTCAGTCAACATCCCTGTTCATCAGGGCTTAGTGTAAAACGCGAAAGCGCAAACTCTAGTGAATTCGGCAGCTTCAACGGAATAAACATGTCGCCGAATTCACTAGCGTTTGCGCTTTCGCGTTTTACACTACGCCTTCACCAGCTTAGTAATGTACTGGGGATAGAGCAGTTGTGGGTGACCTCTTTTTGTTTGGTATCCCATTGGTAAGTCGCATACTGAGAGATGAGTTCCTCCTCTGGCCCAGTGGAGGCCAGACATGACATGACCTCTGACATGACCCAGTAAACGAAGTTGCCTTTGGTAGATGGATTCAGTAAGATTTCTGCACTGTTGTAACATGGTCTTGTATGTTGATGTGATTCAAGCTGTTGAGTTAATATTCATGTCTCACATTGGCCTTCAATGGATATATTAGGTCTATATATATTGCTCTCAAAGCTCGCCATCATCGAACTCAGATACTTGACGGCATCCACCTTCTTGGTCACTTCTCCATCAACAGATCAAGAGTGAGAGCACCTTTCCCAGGAGAAAATGGCATCATTTCTGTTTTGCTAACGTTGATCTTCATGCCGACATTTTTAGCATTATCAATATGGCACTTCAACTGTTCCTGGGCTTTACTGAGTGGACCGTGCCTTTCAAGCAGTGAAATGTCGTCCACGGAATCAAGATCATCTGGGATACGGGCAGGCTATCTGGAGGATTTTTCTGGGTGAATAACAAGTTCAAAGGAAGGGCTGGAGTTCTGATAAAGTCAATAACAATTATGAACAGCAAAGGAGGTAAAACCCCTTGTAGTATGCCAGTTGAAACTTCAAACGTGTCGTTTAGATGTTCATCAACAAGCTCCTCGAGTTGTTGTCCAGGGGTCCGTTCGCGAACCTCATGCGTAACCCTACGTGTATACTAACTCATATATAGACCTTTTCATACCATTTACACAGTGCTTTGGATAAGTTGATCCACTCAGGCATGACATAGTATGCACGTAGATTTACGACTGAGTTTCGCGGACGAACCCCAGGACCCAAGCTACTTCTACTGAAATCAAGTCAGGCAGGTTATCCGTATTCACTGCACATGGAAACTGTTGTAGAGGGTATTTTGGCATGCATGAGCTTGCATAAATTTAACAGACAAACGACCCTGATATTGCCCACATTTCCTGCACACGTCTGC